>LKNJ01000336.1:12600-197566 GCA_002120245.1 Maccullochella peelii | reverse complement strand
TAACAATAGTGTGAATGCTGAATCAGCATTCCCACTAATTATTAATATGAACAAATTATATTTAAAACAAACCTCATCTTAATCAAGTTAGAGCAAACGTTTTAATGTATGGCAAATATGGGAATGACACGTCTAGATGATTGTACTCGTGTAAGATTTTATACACTTTCTCATATCAACCATCTAATGTACATTACACTGTAAGCACATACTGCTGCACCTTGAGTATAACATACCATTAACCACTGCATGATGTCATAATGGATAGACCTGGTGGTAAAAATCTTTTTAAGATGCATAAAAGACTTCATTATCACTATTTTGTGAATGAACACTGAATAGAGGTAATGTAACCTGAGTAGAACAGCAGCTTAGAGTTAAAAAATGTTATTCTGTATGACAAAGCATATAGGACGACATAAGAAACCCTCCCTCAGGCCTCAGTCCAACTCTCACGCAAGTGTCATAAAACACACATAGGCCTACTGTACGTCTTACAGCTCTCTGTTGTCTGGTAAATAAACTCTTTATAACATGCTCGTATATATCAGTTATATAGATGTTGTCAACAATAATTATTAATCCTAAGGCAAACATGTGAGCTTGTCAATTGGCTTCTGGTTGGCAGTTTCCCCATACCTCCAACATTTGTGCTTAAGCCCTGGCCCAATGCAAACTGAACGTGTTTGGCTCTGTGATGGTTTCAGAAATAGCGGTAACCGCTTTTGTTTGTTTTATTTTTTACCAGAAATATCAATAGCTAACTTGAAGCTAACTAATGAGTGACCCATGGTGGGTTGACCTGAGTGTATTAGAATCATGAGTGTTCATTGCCCTCCAGTGGTCACAGTGAGGAACTGCAACAATAAATACAAATCGGTGTCAAATCGGTATAATCAATAATATTATTATAATAATAATAATATCAATTTTTTACATTGAGTCAATATTAGTGTGATTATTAAAATAGCTACAGTAACATAATTGCTGGTAAATATTCTATTAATAAATCCTTTTTTTCTGGTGTGATCTCAGAAAAATTGACCTCATTCTGAAAAACATTACAACGCCTTTTCACAACATCTGTGTGAAAGTACTCATGACAAAAACAACTGTTAAAATATAAAAAATAAAATATAATATAAATACATTATATAATATAAAAAAATATATTGATATATTATTGCGAATTGATTGCAGAAAAAACGTGGTGTGTAAAGGCCTTTATTTTTGTATAGTACACTTTGTTGTCAAACAATGCAGACCAATAAATGGCTAAATGCCTTTACACACCGAAACTGTATATATTTGTTTGACAACAAAGTGTACATAATTATTTACAGCTTTTTATTTGTGTATCTACCTTGTTGTGTAACTGGCAGTTGACTCAAGTGTGTTCACTTCCCTCCAGTGATCACGGTGAGGAACTGCAACAGTACATTTGTACTCACTGATAATAAAACAGCATAAACCCCTACACCATGTAATGCATTAAAAAAATAATAAAATACCAGCTTTGTGAATAGCTCCTTTTATTTGGCGGTAGACTGAATATTAGGAACCGAAAGGTTTATTGTAGATGTTGATGTTGTAGATGAGTTTTTACTGCCATCTTGTGGTCACAGTGAATAACTGCAACACATTCAATTCGTCAAGTTAGAGTTAGCAAACTACCGGAACATACTTCCGGTACCTACTTTCAAAATTAAGTGACAGAATTGAAAAGCAATGTGTGTTAGAAAGGTACATAATATTGTACTGCTTATTATCATTATTAACGGGTATCAATACGAGTATTCATACGATAAGCAGGTGTTAATGGTATCTGTAGTACAAATTTTCTTTGTTATTAAACAATATGAACGGCACCGTGTAGCCTATTTGTCTCAGACCCCGGTGCTCCGGTTTTCCTCCGAGTCTAAAGACATACAGGTTTACTGGAGACTCTAAAATAGAAGATGTAATGTGCTGCAGTTTTCAAGGGAGTCGTTGTCACTTAAAGAACTACAACTCCCACGTACTAAATCGGCCTATGTGACCCATTTAGGTAATCGCTGGGTTTATGTAGGCGCATTTCCCGTTGTGACTTGGTCGTGTCCCTCCTTTCTGAATGCTCCAATAACGTCAGTTTATCGATCCGCTGGTTTAGTACAGTCTTTGTTTCCCATATCTACCGCTGTGGAGGACGCGCTGCTCGCTCTACAGGTTGGTAGACATAGGCCTCTGAGTCTGGACTTAGATGTGGTTAACTCGTGCTGTAGGGATTTACAGTGTCTGCAATACTCACAGTCTATAGTGACCTTATCGTATATTTTATTATTATTAATTTCTGTTCAATTTGGATGATATACAGTGGTGGGAAGTAACTAAGTACACTACTCAACTGTGCTTAACCACAATTTAGAGGTACTTATATTGATTATTATCATTTTATGCTATAATTCTACATAACTGTATTTCAGAGGGAATATTGTAATTTGTACTCAACTACATTTATCTTACAGCTGCAGTTTCAAGTTACTTATAAAATCTGATCCACTGTAACAGATTAAATTACCCAATGGCAAAAAAAAAAGTTGTTAAATTTAGCTCCACCTCTGTGGAAGAAAATCATGGCCATAAGGATTTGAATCTTATAAGCAACTGAATACCTAATTTTGAAATGTAATCACTACTGAATACTTTGTTTACCACTGAATTTATGGTATTGAAACAATTGACCTCGAAAACCATCTATCTTAATTTCAAGTTGTGAAATTTGTGAAAACTTTATTTCAGGTATATGTATAGAGAGATATATTGGGGTTCACAAATTCAGATAGAAAATTCAAGCATCCAATAGCCAGACTCTAAAATTCAAGTTATGAAATTCTGATCTGAACATCTGTGATACCAAGGATAAGCAACATTTAAGTCTGCTTACACTAAGGTATCAGTAATAATAAAACAATGTTATGATAATAATAATAATAATAATAAGAACAGTATGAAGGGGGCATTCTGTATAATTAATGATTTATTTTGATAATAACGATAATATTTATGTACTTACTTGAGTAAATTTGCTGTGCTTCTCAAAAATGTGACACTTGACATACAGTACATTATCACTGTGTGTGAGTGTGAATGAAGGACCTCTATGGACAAAGCACTAAGCCCTGCTTTTGTAGGCAGCTAAACATTCCAGGATACATAAATCAGATTACAGCCAATATAATCTTTGAACAAATACCAAACTGACCTCAGAGGTGCCGCACAGCAACGTTGGCTTCTCACATTCAGTGGCTTGATTTGTTGAGTTTTGATTTAATTGTTTAGAGCAAAAACTCAAAAACAGTTCCAATTGTTGTAGTAGATATGCTAGACCACTGCATTGTGAGGTGGTTCAGTTTTCCTGTATATGTGTGGTAAATTACCAAATGACTGACTTTGAGATATTTGCCATGGAAGTGCAATGGAATTACACTGGAAACATCAAGCTTAAACATTTGGATTTGATATAAGCTCACAGAGAAACAAAGGCTTCTTAGAGGACTATTTGCACCAGCATTCAGTGATCATGCAGGGAGGAATAAAGATGATAAAGAAATAAAAGAGAAGAAGAGATACCAATTGCCTCCACTTACAGTAATGCCATTAGACCATAATCCATGCATGCAATGCAATTCTTGTTTTTTATTGACTGGAAAATCTTGGACTTACTTGTTACTGCTTTTTAAAAACACAACATCAAATTTCATGCACATTCTCTGGGGATTTTTAATTAGCATTCAAGGCAAAGTTACCAAGTTACCAATAACTGAAACAGATGTACACATGGCACATTTGGAAAAATGGGTTCACCAAAAAGTGAATTACAACACGTAATCACATAATCACGAAATTACGTCTTTATTGTACAGAATGGTGATGACGGTGATATAATATTGTGAAAGGAATATTCCTTTGATAAAATTCCCCTGTTCACAGCATTTTTTGACTGAGCAGTCAGGAGCCTCCTGAGCCTTGAGGTCAGAGGTCAAAAAGCCATGGGAACCAGGAGGGTGCTGGTAACTGGGTGCTCCTCTGGCATTGGCTTGGCTGTGGCTGCACGGCTGGCCAAGGATGAGCTTAGACGGTTCCAAGGTCAGCCATTCACTCTCCTCAACAGAAAAAGAGTATGATGATTCAGATAACCACAGCTACTGACAGCCAGTGTATTCATTGTTTATCTGAGGCAGTGGTTGCCACAATGAGGGATCTTAGGAAACGGGGGCCCCTGGAGAAAGCAGCAGGTGACTCCTTAAACAAAACCCTGGAAATCAAACAGTTAGATGCCTGTTGTGAAGCCTCCATCAGAGAATGTGTCAACAGCCTGCCAGACAGACGGGTGGATGTTCTTGGTCTGTCTCCTCTCATTCACATATATTCTCATTGACACTTTTAAAGTAAAGTCTGCTCCACAAGCATATAATGACATAGGATACTCTGCTGTTATAGTGAACAATGCTGGTGCTGGCATGATTGGACCACTGGAGTGCCAAAGTATCGCTGCCATGAAGGAGCTCTTTGACACTAACTTCTTTGGACTGGCACGGCTGGTGAAAGAGTTGCTGCCCGACATGAAGCGGAGGCAGAGTGGCCACATTGTGGTGATGAGCAGCGTTATGGGAATACAGGGTGCGTTTCTTAGTGTCAGCAAAATTACAGAAGAAGTTAACAATTAAAAGAGAGTTCAGAGGTTGCTAACATGTTTCTTTATGTTTCTACACAGGGCTTTTGTTCAACGACGTCTATTCTGCCTCCAAATTTGCTGTGGAAGGATTTTGTGAAAGTCTTGCAGTGCAAGCAATGAAGTTTAACATCAAGTGATTACATGTCCTGAAAAATACATTATCTTTAACTACTTTAACTACTCAGCTGTCCACAACTGAAACTTGAGTTATCAGTAAGCCCACAATGGTAAGACTTTTACTACTTGTTGACTGTAATGGAACAGTGGTCCCATATGTATCTTTTTTATATCTCTGTCACAAGGATGACTCTAGTGGAACCTGGCCCTGTGGTAACAGAGTTTGAAAGGAAAGTGTACGAGGATGCTGACAAGATGGATCTATCAGGGACAGACGAGGAGACCGCCAAAATCTTCCGTGAAGTTTACCTGCCGTACTCTAAAAAGATCTTCGCCTCATTAGGCCAGACACCAGAGGAAGTGGCTGAGGCAAGTAATGACAATTAGGTTCCTATTTCCGTTTAAAAGGTCACTAAAAAATAATTGGTTTTGCCAGAAGCCCCCTCCAGTGTTGAAATATTTGTGCTTTTGTAATTCAGCAAACCATTAAAGTGATCACAGCCAAGGAACCTCCTCTGCGCCACCAGACCAACCGCCTATACATGCCCATGACTGCACTGAAGCATGCAGATCCGACTGGTCGACTGCCCCTGGACACCTTCTATAAGATGACCTTTAAACATGGCAGCATGTTCAATACAGCTCTCAGGGTGCTGGGCATGCTGCAGAGGAGGGCAGAGAAGAAATAAAGATTTTACTGTCAACTTGCACAGACAATAAATGTTATTTTCAAAGAGACAGTGATTGACTGTGGTAGCTACAGCATGGCATGGGCCATAGGATGTTGTCTGTACAATAGAGTTACTATAAAAAATAATGTTAATTCCTCATGTACTGTAATATGCACATAATATTTATGGACTCAATTGGTTTGTACAAGTAAATACTGTATAATAACATCAATGTGAAATATAAGCACTCTTCCATTTTATGTTCTCATTAAGTAACAAGATTATATGTTTTAATAACTTAATTATAAGGAAAACAAGAGCAAGGCAATAAAAATAATACAAAAATAATATTTTTTATTGTGCTGTAATAATTCTAACAAAGAATATTTGTTGTCTTAATACTAGTAAAGTAAGGAATATTACCATGCTGTATATGAGTTATCATATTGGCAAATAAACAAAATAAATAATATATCATGAAATAAAATAAATGATCCATCATAAGAGTCATTTTTAAATTATTCACATTACTGTTTGAGTCTTATCTTCATTGCAATGACTTTCTAAGACACCCAGTTGATTACAATCCCAAAGGTTGAGCTGCCCCATAAGTAAAGACTGTAGGTGCTGACATTCTCCATACCACTGTCCTCCCAGGTAGGTCTCAGAACAGTTTGAAGAATGAGTGTCCTGATTTTTGTTAAATGTAGAGAACTAACCATCATTAGTGAACTCCGGAGAAAAAAAGGAAAATTGTTTTAAGGTCTTAGGGATATTGTAATGGCTATAAGGTACTAGCCTTGCACTCTTGAATTACAATTTCAGTTTATTAGATTCAAAACCTCCTCCATCTTTGAAGCCACTAAAACCAAGCTTGAGGCCAGTGGAAAAGGAGAAGTATTGGATGTAGGTTCATAGCTCTTCCTTAGAATGATGATTGTTCTGTTTTTGAGACAACACACAAAAAAAGACGACTCCAAGTTTATTTTCAGAATCAATTGCTTTTCCACAATGTTTGTACAACATGCTTCAGACTAGAGGATTCATGGAATGACACCAAGATCTATGTCACCAATCTCAACTCTAACCCAACCAGATGATTGCCCAAATCCAGTCCTGTACTGGTCCCATCCCCAAAAGATAATGGTGCTGTCTAATTCCAATCATAGCAATCTACCAAACTGCTAAGGAACATTTCATGCTTTTTCAAACTGCAAAAAACAACTGACCAAACAATTCCCATTGAGATAGAATTATACATTTTTGATGGTCCAGCACAAGCCACCAAGTGCAATGAGATATCCTGCAATGGGGATATAGTATAAATAAACTGAAGTTGTTAGTGCATAAAAACTTTTGATAAAAAATATTTAAATGATAAACAATATTTAAACATACATACTGTCCACTTACCATCAGATTCATCCTCATAGCCCATGTCACAGTAGACCTGGACAGGGGAGACTGGTCCAGCTGGGTAGATGCTGTACAACAGCTCTGTTGTACAAGTTATTGTAATTAACTGGAAGAAACACTGGGAAGCAGACCATCAGTTAGACCAAACTCACGATTACTGCTCTAATGAAGTAGCACAACTTTATGGTAATCTTTATAGGGGTATCTGCTAGCAGTTTGGTACCATAACTTGACTCAGTCTGGGTTTAATATCCAGTGTAGCAAAACAGAGCAAGCTAAACTTCAAGAAAGTATTCAGGAATCAAGTCTGTGTACAAATACACATGCCCATAAAGCCTTAATTTTCTTGGGATTGTGTAGTGACTAATAAGAGCTATTGGTGGCAGCTAAAAATAAGACGAGAGATCTCAATCTGTCATTAAGAAAGAGGCGTAGGCTATTTTAACTCTCTTTCTATCTCCTTTTTGAGCTCAAGTTTAATAGCATAAAACTACATCAGATGGACATGGACGCAATATCATGAGCACCTACATATACAATCTAATACAATGGTCCTGCAGCTAATACTACCATTGTGAAGTTTATAATGTAAATTTTGTTGATGCAGACAGTTAAGATAGGTGTTCATTCATCGTTGGGGATAATTTTTTTAGGCTGTAGCCTGGCACAAAATAATAGGCAACTAAGAATATAATGCAGACAAAGACAAAGACATCATTTACTGTAGGGCTGTTTTCCGACTATTAAACTCTTTTTATATATATATATATATATATATATATATATATATATATATATATATATNATAAATAAATCATCTTAGCTAACTGCATTTTCAGTTTTATTTTAATGGTTATGATTATGAGGACCTGAATTAATGATCATCCTCCTTTAAAATATGAAGCAATCACTGAACACCAGGACACAAAAATGTAGTTCCCTACAGTTTTTATTATAAGTAACTTATTTTACACTGACTGTAGAAAGAAAAACCGTGGAAAGGTTTTATGTACAATGATTTTGAACTACTTTTAAACAAGTATAGAAATGAATAATGATAGAAAATATCTATGACCGTTCTAATAACACAAGACCAATAAAATATCAGTCACAGCCTCAGCTTCAGATAATGCTAAATGAAGTACATTTTATTTTTGTCCTTTTTAGTACATAATCATTTTAGAAACATGAGAGTTCTCAATCAAAGATCTACCCAGAACAAACATATTTACAAACAGAAGTTGGGAGGTTGAAATGTACAAAACACTTAGTGCGACCCGGTAGGCAAATTGAAAGACCAGTTATATATATAAAAAAAAAAAAAAAACCTGTTTTCCTTGTAAGTAAAATGCGAACTGGACTGTGAACAACAACATATTTCCCCGGTCTGACAGAACAGTAGCTGAGTCTATAGTGAACAGAATAAAACAATGAATGAAAGACAAACTCAGTCTATGACACAACTAGGGACAGTGTTAAGTCACCACAAAAGCAGTAGCTAGGAGTGTTGTCCTACTCATTTCTGTTCAAAATTCTACTATTATCAATTGACTTTATGCTGAAATGTCCTCAGTATGTTAAGGAGAGGATGACCTCTATCCTACACACTCAGGTCATGTGGGCATAAAGAGTTGGTCAGACATTACAAGGTGTTAGCTGGATGACTGGGAGTGTCATCTCAGGATTTTGTAAAAAGTTAAAGGGTGCAGCACTACATAGTAGTGTTCTTTCCTTCAGTCTCTTCTAACAACCATCTTAAGATGCAACTCCACGGCCCCTGGACTGGAAGCTACTGTAGATGCAGGGGGACTGTCCCACTGCATGCCATAAAACACCTCCCTGAGGAGTGACAGGGCACAAGCAGTCACAGCCCAGCAGCCACACCCTCACACTGACCACTACTCCACTACCAGAGATGAGGTGAGAGTGTCAACGAGACCTCAACTGCCACAGACAGTCCAGAAAGTTTTCCATTTAGTCCAGTGAAGGACATGATGCAGGCTCAAATTAAACATGTCTGTCATCTGGTTCTACTCCGTGTTGGATGCTGCATCCAGACACAACAAGACAGGCAAAATGGAGGAATGTTTGCAGGGAAGAGTGATATAAAATAGCAGCTGATAAGCATAGCTTAGTACATCTGAAGTGATGTTAACAAAAAGGTATCCATGGTTTTCACAAATATACAGAGTATAAAACAAAAAAATAAAACATAAAATAAAAGGGCAGTGGGAGGCTGATATCATAGGCAAAATTATTCAGTTTGAAACAGTTTCTTAAAATAAATGAAAATAAGCTTCAAAACTGACGACATCAGGGCTGACAGTAGAACTGGAGGTAAGAGTCCTAAAGAGTCAGTGAGAAACTACAGTTGAAATGGGAAACTTTACTCTGCTGATATATTTTCAAAGGTCATAAGGAAAATGCCACCCATATATCATAAATATCCATTTAAGTTAAATGTTGTTTTCGACCCACACTTGCTCTTCGAGGCTGGTCACTTGAAGTGCTTCAGAGACACCCATCTACATTCTTATTCATAATACTCATATGGAAAGTAATCATTTACCACAACTGAATCAAATCAGAACATATCACTTCTGCTGAGCAACTCTTAATATATATTTGCTAGAACCAGTTTATCATCTTTACCAGCTGTTGTTGGCCTAAATAAATATCTGTCAAGAGAGCTGAAATTTTTCTGTCTGTCTGTTACCTGGTCTGAATGATGAATTATATTCCTTTACCATCACTTGCCAAATAGAAATGTAGGTGGTCCGCATAAAATAGGGGGTGGGGGGAGGGGCACATTATGTGAGAAGCTAGGACAGAAAGAGGGTGAAAACACCTAAAAAAAACAGTTCAGAGAGATAAAAACAATAAATAAAAATAAATGAATTCCCTTCAACATTTTACTTTTTCCTCTTATCTACTTTTTAAATGTTTGTTAGTTTCCAGGAGAGCATCCCTAAGTCTTTGAAATGAAAGACTTGGTTTTCTTCATATACTTTTTTTATAATAAAAAACAAGTCCATCTGTGACAGAATTACTTCATTAAATTGTCTGCTGTTTTTTCAGACAACACACATTTCCCTTTACTTTTTTTCTCTGCAAAAACCACTAGCAGACGGTCCTCGGGATGAACACAGTCAATCCAAATCCAATGAAAATCTTGGAAACAGGCTGACACATATAAACACTGACAGGCCCAAGAGCCAGTCCACAAATTCTTTTACCCCAAGTCCCTTTTTAAACAGGGGCCATGAGATCTTCACGCAAACACCTGCATCTTGCCATTGGCCTCTGGGATTTGAGTAATTTGGGTCTGGGCAGGGCCAGCAACTGCTGGGCTGGGTGTGGAATCTGACCAATCAGAGACGCAGTGAGGAGAGGGGCTGGACCAGGGCTCAGGAGACTCTGGTGAGGGGGTCAGGTAGGGGTGCTCACTGGGCAAATGGAGGTAATGCTTGGGTGTGGCATCTAGTGCGGATGAGTAGCTGTGCTGGGAAGGAGGGGTTGGGTAATCCTCCGTTCCTGCAGTGCTGATACTAGGCTGGGAGGGCAGAGCCTGAGTGGGCTGGGCTGCTGGCGTGGCTGCCTGTGGGGGCTGAGCAGGAGGTTGTGGCAGAGAAGGTTGCTGAGGCATCTGCTGCTGCTGGAAGAAGGATGGTGGGGGCTGGGAGGTCTGGGGTGTTGGTGGGGTGGAGGTGCCCATGCGGGCCATGCTCTGCTGGTTGGTAATGGTGTGGTTGATGAGCTGCTGTTGCTGCTGTTGTTGCTGCTGCTCAGCAATGGAGGGCAGCTTGACTGGGCTGATGGTAGGTGTGGAGGTAACAGGTGTGGGCTGCAGCATGGAATTACGGTATATCTGCTGTTGGTGCATCAGCATGTTCTGCTGCTGCATGGCTGGGTTCTGGGGGTGCATGCCTGCCTGGCTACTCTGCACAAGATTCACCACTTGCTGACCACACTGGGAGGTGGGTGGCATCCGGTTGTGCCAGTCAAAGGGCACACTGACAGGACTGACCATGCCCATGTTGAGACCCATCTGGCCTGAACTCAGCACATAACCATGGTTGACATCTGAAGACATGGAGACGCGTCCCTGCAAGGACATTCCTCCTGCTCCCAGGTCACTGAGTTGGGCTAGAGACACAGCAAAGGGGCCATTTCCTTCCAACATGCTACTATGTACCATTGGGGTGTTTGGGACAGACATGGAGGAATGGAAGAGCGCTGGTGACTGCATGGCCACGGGGGAAGTGGGGTTGGTGATGTAGCCAGCATTACTAGCTCCACCGTGGGGTGAGTCCAGTGAGTCGACTGGGGACAGGGTAACTGAGCTCTCCAGCAATGCACTCTGCATGTCCAAGGTCAGCTTCTTATTGCGGGCCTTGACTGACTCCTTCAGACTGGCAGCATGTTGGCCTCCCAGGCTAGAACCCTTGGCCCCAGGCCGACGGTTCTTCTTGCTCTGTGGGGTGTTCTTCAGACTAGGTATGAAGGCGCTGGGAGGACACATTAGAGGAGACAGAGTGTGTCCCCCAGTGAGGTGGTGTCCAACCCCTCCATGGCCCTGTGGACTCCTTACCGTGTTGTACTCATCAAGAAGCTGTACAATGTCGTGGTGCATACGCTCCTGAGCAATGTCCCTTGGCAACCTGTCCATATGGTCTGTGATCTCTCTGTTTGCAAAGTGAGCCAGCAGCATCCTCACAGCCTCACAGCTGCCCTCACGGGCTGCAAGGAACAGAGGGGTCTCCTCCTGAAGAGAAAAACAGAGCAACAAAACAAACAGAGGCTGCGTTAGATACAAATATGTCTATATATGATGCAAACATGTGGTTAAAACAGTATAAGTGGATGTCATACCTTGAGATCTTGCATATCTTTGTTTGCACCATTCTTCAACAGGGCAACAGTGGCATCCACATTGTTAACGGCAGCAGCCCAGTGCAAGGCAGATTTACCTAAAAAGATGACAAACATTTAGAGTAGACATCTATGTTTTGCATATGAATGAGTGAATATTATCATGAAACAGGAACATTTGCATCAGGACACTCAGTTGAGTGAAAAATTACACACACTTACCCAATTCATCAACTGCATTGACATCAGCATGACAAGTGATGAGCTCCTCTACCATGCCCTCTACTGGCAGCCGTGCTGCCAGGATCAGCGCAGTGGAGCCATCATACATACGGGAGTCAAGATCTGTAGCCCTGTTTCGGATCAGAATCTAGGAGGATGGAAAAGATGGGGGTCAACATTATGATTTATACAAGACATGTTTTAAAATAAGTTGTACGCATTTCTTCTATGTTGATGTTTTGTTTTTTTTTACCTGGAAGACACCCTGTGCATCTGCAGCCACTGCAGCATGTAACGGCGAACGTCCTGTGTTGTCCTGAGCGTTGGCATCAGCCCCGGCATCCAGCAGCCTTTTAGCAGCATCAGCACGGGCGTAGCGAGCAGCCAGGTGGAGCGCAGTCTCACCAGTGCGGTCTGTTTGGGCAGCAAGGGATGCACCCTGGTAGATTAGGTCAGAGATGATGTTGGCTGAACACTCCTCATTCTCCTCCTCCTCTGCTACCTCAGGCTCTAAGCCGCCTCCACAGAATGATGCCAACATCAGAGGTGTAAAACCATCTGGTAGGAGATAAACACAGGCATGGGTGAATTTATGTCTATTCAAGTGCTCAACATAACAGATCACACAAAAAAAAGTATACAAAAAGTACAAATGTGCAAATCACAGGCCCAATCTTAAAACATATTATCTCACTACCAACCTGGGCCTCGGACATTAACATCCATGCAGTCGCTTTCAAACTCTCCTTGAGGTGGGGTGAGGGCCATGGTGGGAGGCACACGTATGTCTGCTGCTGCAAGGTGATGCTGTGTCCACTGCCTGCTGTCCACTGCATCTTCACTGTCTGAGAGCATACTCGGCTCCTCAACCTGAACTCACAGAACGAGAATTTCATTACTTACTTTAAATGCAGACTGAAATACTGTTGTAAAATGTACATACATGCTCTACGTAAATTGATTAGGACAATTTATAAATGTAAAGAAGTTGTGTAACTGACCTTCAGCCTTTTTGCCTCTGGGCAGTCTGTGTCCATCCACTGATCACCGTGATCTCCAAGGAGAGATTCCTCCACAGTTTTTGACATGTGTCTGTTTAGAGATTAAGATGTTAAACAATGTAAGTACAAGGTAACAATTTCAAAACAAATTCCTAAAGCAATTCGAAATTGCATTGCTAAAGCAATTCAGCCCCAACAACATCATTAGTGTTAACATTTAAACACAAATAACTTACTTCATTCCTAAAGCATCCTGGCCCACGGGTTCCCTGCGGTTCTTGTTGCTGCTGGGTTCCTTTTTGAGGAAAAAGCCCTCAGGGAACCAAAGGGTACTGTGTTCTCTCTTTCTACGAGCAATCAACATGCCTATCACAAGGATGACCAAAAGGAAAAGAGAAGCTATCCCCACCAGCATCAGCTTGACCCATTGAGGTATGGAGTCAATTTTAACTTCTATCTTTTCACCTGCGATAAGAAGACAAAGTAGTTATCACACATTTGTGCCTCATTAGTCTTACAATTTCATTTTGTGTAAATATGTGTAGCATCCCTACTCACCACGGACTTCTTTGATGGGGTAAGGGAAGCGGAGCATTTCTACAGCTGACAGGGCTCCCAGGTACTCCGCAGCACTGTCAGCTGTAGGGAAACAGTCCTCAGCGCCCTGAGAGCACAGACGGTTGTCTATTTCCAGGTACACTATGGAGCTACAGGAATAGCAGAGAGGCAGATGTTTAGTGTAATGTACGATCTACAGGAAAGACTTCAGCTTTTATGTTTACTGTATGCCTGACTAACCCGATGACCTCCTGTTGAGGCTGCAGCTCCCGCTTGAGGCGTGCCTCTTGACGGGTGTAGGGGCGGATCATGGCTTCTCCATTGTGGTCCAGCCAGAAGCGCACTGTAGTGTGTAGAATAGCACTTAATTTCTGCAGAAAAGTTGTGCTGGTGCGGAGAAGCTCCTCTGGAGGTAGTAGGACTACTACAACCAAGACACCATCAGCAAGGTCTTCTGGTACCTTTCCTGCACAGTCCAAGCCATCCCAGCCACACTCCTCTGAGTTGCAGCCCTGGTCACACCGTCCATCAGCATAGTGGTCGATACAGTAGGTTTCATATATTGGACTGGAGATGACACAAACAGAAGGATAAGATCAGCTTTCTCAGATCAGTACAGAAAAAACCAAAGGGGAATCCTGTTAATAGTAAAAATAAACTCACTTGCAAATTTTCTCCTTGCTTTTGCAGTCAAAGTTGTCATACAGACAGTCAGCATTGTTGCAGGACTCATCACACTGGCCGTTGTTGAAGACACGCCAGCAGCGAGGGTCTGCACAACGAGCCCAGGGGTTCACTGCTAGAGAACAGTCGCCACCGTCCCAGCGACAAGGGAACGTGTTGCATTCCTTGTTGCAAACACCATCATTGGCTTTGCCATGACATTCCGCTAGAGGGCATGATGGTACTGGGGGCTCAAGGGATCTGCTGCTCTGCTCGCAACGTTTACCTGTCCAGCCACTGGGACACTGGCAGTGGAAGAATGGGAAGCTGGTCTCTTTAGTACACATCCCTCCATTCCGGCACGGTTGGGAGGAGCAGCCTTCATTACTGTGATGCTGACACTGGGGCCCGCCATAACCTGGCAGGCAGGTGCAACGCGCCCCCCTTGTGGTAAGTGCACAGCTACCTCCATTGTAGCAGGACAGCTCCCGACATGACATACTTCTTTCACAATTGGGCCCAGTATAACCCTAAGGATAGACATCACTTATGCACTTAGATTGTGAACTTTCAATACACAAACAAGGAAAGCTATAATGCACAAACTACAAAATCTAATTAGGTCTTTAAACCCATAATGTGAATGCACACTTACAAGTTGACACGTGCAGGTGTATCCCAGTGCAGCGCTGGATACAGAACAGGCTCCTCCGTTATGACAAGGCTGAGACTCACACACACTGAACCTGCTCTGACACCGCCGACCTAAAAACAACATATTGATGGTAAAGCTCTGCAATTGCAACCACACAAAGAGAATGCACATTGAGAAGCCGGGTGGGGGGGTGTCCAGTTGTCTAACCTGTGAAGCCAGGCTTGCAGACACATTGGTAGTCATTGGGCAACTGGATGCAGTCAAGACTGTTGGAGGGACTGCAGGGGTTAGAGAGACACTCATTTATGTCTCCCTCACATCTTTCTCCTGTGAATCCAGGGGGACAATTGCAGCGGTATCCACCAACTCTATCCACACAGGTGCCATTGTTAAGGCACTTAGGAGGAGTACTGCGCAGCCTCAGGGGTGGAGCACAGTCATCTTCATTGATCTCACAGAGAACACCTTTAAAAAAAAGAGGATTATTAAATACTACTATATATTTATTATATTTTAGTCACATATAGTGAAGTCTCTTTAGTAATAAACACAGGTTCATGTTGAATATGTGCTTGCATACCCAGTGTGCCAGGGGGGCAGGAGCAGATGTAGTGTCCCACCAGATCAATGCAAGTGCCTCCATTCTGGCAAGGATGAGACTGGCACTCATTGATCTCTATCTCACAGTTCTGTCCAGTATAGCCTGGCATACACTGTAATGATATGCAAATGACATTTAAATAATCTCCACAGTTGTGATGAAGCACCTTGTGAATACTGACTTTGTGAAAATCTGACAGAGACGCACACAAAATATTGACAAAGCAATAGACTCACATCACACTGGTACCCTCCCACATAGCCCCTGCAGGTGGCGCCATTGCGGCAGGGTTTGTCTTCACAGTGATCCACTTGGCTTTCGCAATAGCTTCCAGTGTAGTCAGCAGGACATTTACAATAGTGGGTATTCCCAGTGTTGACACAGTGACCACCGTGGTGGCATAGCTCATCTGTTTGGAGCCCTGATTAGAAAATTTTGGGAGAAATTTTTATTTTAATTACACAGTTACGACATAAACACAAGGTGAGAGGTCAAACGTCATCATGTACAGAACATAAAAATACCTCTTTGGCGAGCAGCTGTCTCACAGGAGACCCTAGGGATGTCACAGTAACGTCCAGACCAGCCGTTAGTACAATCACAGATGAAGGAAGCATCCTTCTGGCGACAGCGTCCTCCATTTTGGCAGGGAGATGAGCGTCTGCACCAGTCGACTGGAGTCTGGGTAGGCAGATGGAAAATTTGTCAGCTTTTATTAGTCTAAAAACATAAAGGTATGAAGACTCAAGGCCTTAACAAACCCCCCCAAGAGCGTCTGTGAGTATGTGTGTACCTGGCAGCGGTTGCCAGTGTAGCCCTTGGGGCAGGAGCAACGGAAGGACTCCAGGGCATCTTGACAGATGCCTCCGTTGAGGCAGGGCTGGGAGTCACACTCGTTGACCTCGTACTGGCAGTGGGAGCCAGTGAAGCCTGAGCGGCAGGTACAGGAATAGCCGTTGATTTTATCTGTGCACGTCCCTCCATTGAAGCAAGAGCTGTTAACATAAGTAAAAATATGGATTTAAATTTTCAAGTTTTATTGTCATATTCAGTAGTTATGTACAGGCGTATATGAGCAGGCTGATAAAGTACAACATGAGATATCTCTATGACTCAAACACAAGCACACACACACACACACACTCACCTTTCAGTGCAATCAGGGATGTTGGTTTCGCAGTAGATGCCAGTAAAGCCAGGCCTACAAGTGCAGGTGTAGGAGTTCACATAGTCTGTGCATGTGCCTCCATTTTTGCAGGGGGAACTCTGGCATTCATTGATCTCTAAAGCACAGCAGGGCCCAGTGAAGCCTGGCAGGCAGCTACAGTGGAAGGAGTTCACACCATCTGTGCAGGAACCTCCACTTAGGCACGGATCTGATAACACAAAAGGAGAGGACGACTTTGGTCAAGCAAATGTACAGTAAATGTACATATACTTGGTATTGTGTTTGACAGCAACAGACAATTAAAGCAATTCAGCACGCGCTAACTTTACATGACCACTCACTAGGAGCACAGTCATTGACGTCCGTTTCACAGGTCAGGCCAGTATATCCAGCTCTGCAGGAGCACAGGAAACCTCCAAGTGTGTTAGTGCAGGTCCCACGGTTCTTGCAGGGGTTTGAGATGCATTCATTCACATCTATGTTACACAACTGACCTGAGGAATGCAAAAGAAGGGTACAATAAAGTTTAACTCAAGATCACAAGTGTTTATGCAGTAAGGCTTTCTGTAAGATTCCAGACAGATTATCTCACAATAAATGATCAGGCACTGAAAAGTAAATTTTGCTAACCTTGCCACCCTGGCTGGCAGTTACACTGATAGCCCAAGTAGTCTGGTGTGTGTGTGCAGATGGCATGATTGGCACAGGGGTTAGGGGAGCAAGGGGTGAGGGCCTCAGCACAAGTGGGTCCACTGTAAGGAAGCTCACACAGACAGGTGAAACTTGCCACACCGTCCACACAAGTGCCTTTGTTCAGACAAGGACTGGATGCACATTCGTTGATGTTCACCTGGCAGAGGTTACCTGTCGGAGGGGCAGAGAAGATATTAAAACATATTGCATAAGTGAATTTTAATGAGCGTAAGTGGCCTGACTGGTGAATGTATCTGCATATTTTTAATACACCACTAGGGGGAGGTAGATGATTGTCATTCAGGAGGAGGAATATGATGGAGGTCATGGTAGGAAACTTTTAGACTAAAAGATGTCTGTAAAGACTGTAAGATACTCATATATGACTTCAATTACTGCATGTGTTGCACATGTGTATTACTCTCTTTGTACTGTACTTTTTCATATTGATGGCTCAAGTGGTAACTGTGTGTTGTGCTACTATGCCACCCTCTTACCTCTGAAGCCTTGGCGACACTTGCAGGTGAAGCCATTGAGCTGGTCGATACACGTGCCAGCATTCTGGCAGGGACTTGGTAAACAGTCGTTCCTGTCCAGGTCACAGTTCTTCCCCACCCATCCGGGCTCACAGTCACAGCGGTAACTGGAAATATCGGAGTACAGTCAATAATCTAAAAGATGCTGTGTTGTAAAAGTGAAATAACAATGAACTCATGTACAAGTTGAAACCTGTAGGATTAGCAACAAGCTTGCAAGGTGGTCATACCAGATTTCCCTTTGATATCACATAGCCATATTAGTCACTTTAAACTGTGACCAAAGCTGCTACAGTTCATACCCGTTGATGTCATCCCTGCATGAGCCATGGACACACGGGCTGCTGCCACACTCGTCCACCTGGGAGTAACAGTAAGGGGGCTTAAAGCCCTCAGGACACTGGCAGTGAAATCCATTCTCTTCATCCACACATGTTCCCCCATTCCTACAGGGGCTCGATGCGCACTCATCTATCTCCACATTACACTTGGGACCTGGCAGGAGAGATATTAGACATAATCAAAGTATGTTTCTCAAAATTTCCAATGAGGATTGATTTTTCATCTCAGATTTGTGCTTTCACTTTCAGAGGGCCTTACCAGTGAAGCCTGGTTTGCAAACACAGTCATAGCGGTTGATACCATCTTTGCAGATGCCATAGTCACATGGGTTACTGGCACAATCATCAAAGTTTATCTCACAGTTTGTTCCTGTGTTGACAAAGAGGAGTTTTTACATGAGGCTTGTAGAAATATTGTAAACATTTTAACAATGGCAGAAAATTTGCTTCAGTACAGAAAATGTTATGTTAAAAATTATATTATCCATCTATCCGAGCTGACATCATTTGCTGATGTGTGAACATTTAGCCGGATTTAGCCTACAGTTGTAGTAAATTTGCTGTACCTGTTGTTGGCTAGCTTTTTATTTTTTTTAAATTATTAATTCAAATGTTTGAATTCACAAGCTTCAGCTATGTATTTATGGAGGTTTTCCTCTTACCTGAGGTTCCATGTTGGCACTGGCAGATGTACTTATTGACCAGGTCCACACATTTGCCCCCATTCTGACAAGGGCTGCTGTGGCACTCATTGAGCTGGTTCTCACAGCGATAGCCTGTGTAGCCAGCATCACAGTTACAGGTGTAGCTGGCAATTCCATCTATGCAAGTACCATGGTGGCATGGGTCGGGCTGACAGTTGTTGATATTACTCTCACAGAGTGTCCCTTCATAACCTAAAGAGGAAAAAAAGCATAAATGGAGATTGATGTTATGGCATTTATCTGGTCATTTGATGCAGCAAAGCTTCAGTCTTTTCCCAATTCATTTGTTGAACTTTGTCCGTTTCCCACTTTTTCTTTATAAAAGCTTCTACAGTTTTGGGCTCTGATCACTGTGGTTTCCATGTCAACAGTGTATGTGTGTTGGGCAAGTAAGTGTTGATTTTTGTGTTATGTGTGTAGTGCAGTGCTGAGTTGGGCAAAGCAGTAAAGAAGGGCCCTACACAGGCCTCCCAGTCCTGCTTTTGTTCTCAGTGGTGGAGGGAACAATAGACTGCACCACGTCAAACAGGGCCACTTCACTCAACAGAAGGGGCCCACAAACACAGGGAATACCAAGCAGCTGGCCACTGAAACAAAGAAGCAGACTCCTCCGTAGGCATAGGTCCAAACAAACATGTTAAATATCAATGTATACACACAGTCAGCTCATATTATGCAGCCTTTGTGACAAACTTTCCTATAGCTCACTGTATCTGGGCTTGTTCTCAAACATGAACACGACTGAATGTGAAGGAATGAAGGTTAAGATGCAGCATAAGGTGGTGTGTGGGGGTTTAACAGATGAACAGATGTCGGGGTGATGACCAAGGCTCCTTTCTTGGCAACTGCTGCTCCTCAGTGACCCCATGATCCTGAGAGCCGATGAGGGAAAGAGTGGGATTAGGGGCCTCAAGTCAGTCTGCTTGGCCAGCAGACATCCAGGGAAATAGCTGACCCCCAAAAACACTGAACACTTAAAGACCAAACACAGCCCAACAAGTGGTTAAGGCTCATTTGCTCTTCTGTCTGGAAGATATCCTGAGCCGTGTACTGTCTAAGAACTATCCACTGACAACTATAAGTTACAGATTCCCTTACCTTCAGCACAGCGGCACTCGAAACCATTGGGCCGGTCATAGCATTTTGCTCCATTCTGGCAGGGCGTGCTGGCGCACTCATCGATGTCGATCTGACACATGCTGCCAGTAAACCCTGGGACATGCAAACACAGAGGTGAAGGGTCAGAAAGAACGTCCAGTGGTAGGGTCCACGCTCAGGTCAGAGGGTTGTTCTATCTCTTCTTAGAAGGGCAGAGGTCTTTGGGTAGGTTAGTGACGTCTGGCTAGGTTGGGTTTAAGAGCGTCTCGACTGGTTAAGGACATGTCATCTGTGGACTTGGACCAATGCTGAGATGACCACAACAAAATGCAATGGAAAGCCTGTGACCTTGATAATGTTTGTTTAATAATATTTAATTTGAGGAGGGACTTACAATCTAGTGCTTATAAGGTGGATCTGAAAATAAATGAATATTGCTGTCAGGTGGTATGGAATATCTGGGGAAGCAAAATGCAACTCATGCAGCTTCAGCTCACTTCAGGTTATGGTACATTTCTGGTACATGCACAATGCCTACTCTACACTGAAATATATTATCAGGACGCTGGTATATAAAATTATATGGAACATGTGGAGAAACAGCTAATTTTTAACACAAAAACAACAATAATAATAACTGTAATAACAGTAATAATATCTAAAATCTACTAGCCTGAAAAGCTTGAGAAACTGAGCAAGCTTGAAATCAGTGGGCACAGTGCCCAGACAGGGGTGAATTGGTGCATTGGTAGCACACTGCTCAGTTGATTAACAGTGTCAAGATGGTCTGTGTGTTGGTGCTTGAGCTGCTAAAGGGGGTGGGGGGGTTAGAGGAGACGGTGGGATTGTTTTCTCTTTTAGGGAACCCCCCCTCCCCATCCTGCATCACCGGCTCAATAGCTAGATGGGGGGTGGAGGGGGGACGTCTGTCCCAGATGTAAATTGCGGACCTGGAAAAGAATCTCATTAGCAGGACTGCTGTTCCCCACAACCACCAGGGCAAGATGAGGGAGACTGCTGTCCCTTCCACATTCCAT
The DNA here is from genome assembly GCA_002120245.1 of Maccullochella peelii. Taxonomy (NCBI): domain Eukaryota; kingdom Metazoa; phylum Chordata; class Actinopteri; order Centrarchiformes; family Percichthyidae; genus Maccullochella; species Maccullochella peelii. The sequence continues at coordinate 176,499 of LKNJ01000336.1, read as the reverse complement.
AGAGGAGGGGGCGGGGGTCACAATGGTGTCTTTGTTTAGGCAAGAGGAGAGGATAGGCAGCCTTTTGGGTCTGCTTTTTTATATCAGTGTTGGCTCTAAACACCAGCAGGCAGAAGTAGCAAGGCTGACCCTCCCTCCTCTGGTTCTGGGGACATTTAAACTTTGGCTTTCTGTTCTTACTGCTCCTTAGTTGGGAGTTGTTAACAAGAATAGAAGTAAACAAAGGGAATAGAAATTAAGGTCAGTCAAAAAAGTTTTACCTGGCTGGCAGGTGCATGTGAAGCCATTGACCATGTCCCGACAGATGCCATCATTCACACATGGGTTGCTCTCACAGTCATCTACATCAGTTTCACAGTAAGTCCCCATGTAGCCTGGAAGACAGAATTTCAAACTGAATTCACATACATTTTTTGCAGTTGAAGCAGATACGATGTACCAGTATGTCAGTTCAAGCCAGCATGGTGTCCATGTAATTGTGTGTACTCTTTGCGATGGGAAAATGATCTCTGGGAAACTTTTCTCTCATGGGAGGCCTCAGAGTTTTTGACACTGCTCTCTGCTGAACCACAAGTTGGAATAAAAGATCCCTAGAGCATGCCCAGTTTTCCCACTCTACTGACCTGAAATCACCACACCCTACTGTCCATGGAGCATTACCCCTCCCTGGCTCAGTGTCCCATTGACCAGATGCATGTTATACATTCTGCGTTAGCAAACTATGGAGGGCTCCTTCAATGAGGTGAAACAGAGTGTGGATCAGAGTGCTGCCCCTGGGGAGAGGCTAGCGTGGAATCAGAAATAATCAGCAGCTCCACATGAGCTTTGCCAGGCTGGCTGATGATGAGGAGGGTGAAGAGGAAGGGCCTGTCTCTGGAAATGACGGGGGAGGGGGAGAGGCTCTGGGAAAAGGCCTCTTTCCCTCTCTGTGTGTATGAGGGGTGCAAAGTGGAGCACAGAGGAGCCCTATTGTTCCGCTCCATTCCCACCACTCTACCACTCATTAGTATTCACAGCACACTCCTCCCCCTAACTGCTCGCCCTCTCTCACATCCAGTCCTATAGACCCGACTCCCAGCTCTAATTTGTATAGTTCCCAAAACCCCAGGATGCATGTAGGACTGTGCGTGAGAGTTTCACTGTGTTTTTGTCACTGAGTGTCTAAACCATCACTTAGTCCAAACTAATACCCTGTCTGGCGGTACAGTGCACTGAGAGTAGAGCAGTGCCTCCATACCCCCAACGTCAATGGGAATGTATTACATAACAGTCTACACTGGCACTCAGTATGGCAGCATTGCAGATGCTATTTTAGAAGGTCAAGTTTAAATAATCAGTTGTTCAACTCTGCTATTGGTTTTGGGCTGCCCCATGTGAATGACAGACTGAATTGAGGTATTCTGTATTGTTTTATGGGCAGTACTGAAATACAACTTAACAGGTCTGAATACCTGGCATGCAGATGCAGGTGAACTCTCCGATGCGGTCCAGGCAAGTGGCATCATTCTGGCAGGGCATGGACAGGCATTCGTTGATGTCAATCTCACAACGGGGGCCGGCATATCCTCGACCGCACTGACACTGGAAGGAGCCCTCGGTGTTCACACATTTCCCAAAATGCTCACATGGGTTGGCACCTGCGAGTAGAAGAATGGGGATCAGTATATGAAACACACTCAGAAAATATAAAGCAGGCCAAATGAGTATATGACCGCAGCACTGACAAATGTTACATTTGTTTTTTTGCAGATTTACCAATTGAACACTCATCCATGTCCTGGTTGCAGGCACCTCCTACAAAGCCGGCAGGACAGGTGCAAATGGCGCGGCCGTTAAGGGGGTTGGTGTCACACACTGCCCCCTCGTTGCAGGGGTTACTCACACATGCATCATCAAGGTGGCACAGCAAACCTGTGGAAGAAAGCACAGAAAGTAAACATATGCCACTTATTAACAGTTTAGCAGCCAGGAGTAAGAGGTGCACAGAAGCCATTTGACAAACCCACTTACCTGTCTTTCCAACTGGGCACTCGCAGAAGAAGGATGCTACACGGTCATGGCAGGTGGCGCCATTGAAGCAAACAGCTATGGCACAGTCATCAATGTTCTCACTGCAGTCATCTCCAGTCCAACCATTAACACAGACACAGGTATGACCACCGATGGTGTTGAAGCAAGTACCCCCATTATGGCAGGCGTTTGGTTGCATGAGACACTCGTTGACATCCTCAGCACAGTATTGCCCTAGTGAGGTTAGGTGACATATTGGCTCACACATACCCACCATGATATAAATATCTAAAGTTGTTGTTTCAAATATGATGTAAATAGAGCTGTACCTGTCCATTCTGGTGGGCACTGGCAATTGTAGGTGTTGACTCCATCCACACATATTCCTCCATTCATACACTTGTGACCTGGACAGTCATCCACATTATTCTCACAGTTGTGTCCTTCAAACCCTGAGACAGAGGGAGGAAAAAAGAGTTATGATACACAGACACAGTAACACACACAAGCTGAGAGTTTATTAAACACTCAGTGGTCCCTGTTCCATACCATAAGCATTTCTACTCAAAACCTCAAGTCATATTTCCCACACTAGAGGAGGTATGGGGCAATGTGGGCAGTAAAAAGGTTCAGAGGGCGTCTGATTGTTTACTTCTTCTTCTCATGATGGTTCCCACACAATGCCAGCAACAGCTCTGACTCCTGACTGCTTCAGAGGTCCACACTCCCCACAGTGTTTGCTTGTTTTATAATCTCTCACAGTTTCAATGACTTCCTCTCTGGCAAGAGACATTTCCTGTCAGCTCCCCAGTGGGAAACCAGAAGGCCCATAAAGTAAATTCCTTCTGTTGTGAACAGAGCAGAGTGGAGTAGAGTGCCGGTGGGCTGCCTCTTCAACTCTCCCACCATCCCATCTCCCATCAGTAGCTATTAATAGCAGACAGGAAGCTGACCTGGGACAGAGGAGTAAATCCCAGCAATAGCACTAACAGCTACGTCATCAGGCTGGAAAAATCTGTATGACTGTAGCACTGTGCTTAAGGACTGGGAAAACAGTGGGGTCTCCACACTGACTCTGATTTTGTTTGTGTGTGTGTGTGTGTGTGTGTGTGTGTGTGTGTGTGTGTGTGTGTGTGTGTGTGTGTGTTCATGCAAATGTGTTCTACTATGCTGATAGAGAGCTATCCTACCTGGTAGGCAAGCACACTCATAGGAATGGTCGCTGGTCTGTCGACAGGTGCCCCCATTAAGGCACTGAGATGGGGCACAGGGAAGGGTCGACACCTCACATGTGCGCCCGCTGTATCCAGGTTGGCACTGGCAGCGGAAGGACCCATGAGTGTTAATGCAGATGCCACCATTGAGGCACACGCCTGGCTTGCGGCACTCATCAATGTCATTGCGGCAGTTCTTTCCCTGGAAGCCAGGTGGGCAGGAACAGTTGTAGTGGTTATTCCAATTGGCACAACGAGCCCCATTGGCACAGGGACTTGTGGCACAGGCATCAATGAGGGAGCAGTCATGGCCTGGAGATTAAAAAGTGAATTGTATTCAGTTAAAATAGGAACTTTCAATCTCCCTTCTCAGATATGATCTTTCCAATGAAGACAAGTTGTGATAGATGTACCTCTGAACCCTCTCTGGCACACACAGGTGTATTGTGGGTTACCATTGACCACCTGGCTCTTGCAAGCTGCTCCGTTCAGGCATGGTGATCGATGACAGGGATCCAGGTGCTGACAGAGAGGACCAATGAATCCAGGACGACATCTGGAAAAACAGATTCACACACACATTAGGATGTATTTGGCCTGCAGGTCAAAAGAGGACACAAGCTGACATGTTAAAATATTTAAGACAGAGCTGTGACCATAAATCGATAAATGATGACATATTATTATAGGTTAAACTACCCAGCAGTGTATAAGGTCATTCAAATTAGCCCCAACTTTACCAGCTGCAACATTAAAGTGATGTACACATTAATGCATCAATAATCATAATCCAATATGATATATACATTATTTAAAAATGGGCTATTCTGCAGAATGAGTACTTTTACTTTTGATGCTTTTAGTGTATTTTGATGCTAATACTTTTGTGCTTTTACTTAAGTAAGAGTTTGAATGCAGGCCTTTTACTTGTAACAGAGTATTTTTACACTATAGTATTGCTACTTTTACTTAAGTAAAAGATCTGAGTACTTCTTCCACCACTGGCTGTGACACTCCAACTGCAGAGTAGCCAATTACCATTATGTTCTGGGTTTGGCAATCAGGGTCCAATGACACCTTGGCAAGGCCTGCTGCCTGACTCATACACGAGTAATGCTTCTGGGACTGGAATGAATTTGTATTAACATAGCTTACCCCACAAATACTAATCATGCAATATATTGTTCATGTAATGCGACACACATACACTCACAAACAAACTTCAAAATATGAAGATGGAAGGAGACCATCTCTCTGTGTCTTATAGGCTCCACAAGGCACACACTGTTATTTCCAGCTGGAAAGCCTCAGTTTCTCCATGTCAGCTAACATTCCTCCACTGTTACAGTTTTTCCGCACCTCAGCTCTTGTTTCTGGTCTCATATATGAAAAAGAACAAACCCAAAAACAGCAGTCTGAAAACTTAACAACTGCCAACAAATACTGACACGAGAAAAACGAGGACACAGCACACATTAACCAAATAGGAGAAGCAGCTGTGGTATTTGAATGAAACAACACATACTCCTCCCAGTGACTGTATTCTGATTGAACAGTGCATTATCTTGATGAAACACAAACGGCCTGTCTACACACAAGGCGAGGTGACGAGGTTTCAGTCGCGTCTGTCTCACGCGCATCAGACAGAACAGATACGCTTGTATTTTAATCAATATAGCTGCCTACACAGGCTATGTAAGGACTCACGTTTCACTCGCACTATATGTGCGTAACGCGACACAAGGCACATTTTAACTACACTGATTATGCATTGGGCTCTGAGCGCTGCCAAATACTGTGCCTGAACACATCTTATGTAGACATAGGTGGAGGACTGAAGCCCTTTCTGCTGCTCTGCTATGCAGACTGTGTAGACATTGTGTAAGCCTGACCTAAACCTGCTCCTCTAAGAAGAAGAGATAAACATGGGCTTCCTATAGCTCTCTGCAGAGGTCCTAAGGGAGTTTAGACAAGGTTTGGACTCCAGTATGAGCTGGTAACTCTACACCTACAGTAGAACCCCTGTCTGGGTACAAGCCCCCTCTTCAAACAGGCTGTTTGATGCTGATGACAGGGTAGTGACAGCTGGGTTTTGGCCCACCCTTGGGCTCTGTATTCTCTTTCATTGGTGAGGAACCTCTGGGCAGGATCAACAATGGGTTTTCATCTGTTCTCTTTTACAGGAGCATCAGCACTACACTGGTGTTAGTTCATCTTCTGCCTTTTTGATGTGCCCTCTCCCTCTGACAAGCTATATAACATAATATAACTAAGACTAAAACAAATTTTGTGGCTCTTGCCCCTGGCTATGAGATTGAAGCTGCTCCAGGTAAAGTTAATGAGGATGAACTGATTCGGATCTAGATTTTCACTGAAATTGCCTGCTTTCTTTCTGACACTGGAGACTACTCAGTTTTTTTTTTTTTTTCCACCAGTTTTACAAAGACAGTGAAATGAAGGAGCCAAGCACACAGGCATATCCACAAGAATGTGCATATACACAGAAACAGTGCAGAAAAAGTAACATGTTTCTAAAGTATGTTGGTATAGGTTTGCTGGTATATAAAAATTAACTAAAGTGTAATGACTTTTAATGCCACTGGGAATGAAGATTTTTCCATGACAAAGGCTACAGTACAAGGTCAGCGCTAAGGCACTGAGACTTGATCTGGAAGTAAAAGTGAAGCAGCACTGGAGCAGCGATGTTGAAAGAGAGTTTGCAGTTATTAGAGCGACTCTTCCATCTCATAAAGCCCCCCGAACGCCAGCTTGGCTTTCCCTCTAACAACCCCCTCCTCTCACGCGCTGAGAGGTCAGATGTCAGAGGTCCCCCGTCTAATTGTGATGATAATGTCACTCAGGCTGCAGGGAGTGGGGTGGGGCTGCTCTGCAGGAGAGAATGTCTTTAGAAGGAATTGGTGGAGAGGGCAACAGAAGAGGAGGAGAGAGTTGTCTGCTCCAGCAAGAAGGTAATGTCATATTTCCTGTAATCCCCTGTCCCTTGCTCTGAAAACACAGCACTCACCCCGAATGCACGATCCCTGTTGCCCAAGCAACCTCACAGATGAACAAGCAAGCCTGACAACCAACCAATCACCCCTGCCTACCCCCCACTTTTGGTCCCTATGGCTATTTGTCATGGTTTGGCTGGGTTTATTTAGAGGCAAATTAACTATGTCTGGAATCTAGGGTGTCACTAAAAAATCAAACACAAATGTGCCACAAAGACGGCTTTGAAAGGACTGAGGAGGAAAGTTGCTTATAGAGCTGAAAAATACAACACAGACTGACAGTCAAATTCTTCTGGAGTCACTCTGTACTGTGGGCATTTGACTGCTGAAGAAAAAGCCAAAGAGCTACAGTCCTAACAGGCTATTGTTCTCCAAAGACCATCGTGACTCCCTGAGGACAGCTCATTACAACTCATTCCAGGAAGTATTGTGTGTTCAAATGCATGTTGATGTGGCACTACAGAGACTAAAATACTAGGTATTTGAAATTAAGTGTGTTTTACTATGAGAATAAAGTGCATTGGTGTTTATTTGTGTGTGTGTGTTAGTGTACATGTGTGCATGTGTGGGTATATAAGAATGACGATAGTAGTATGCCTGATAAATTATTTGTCCTCCCTTACAAATGCACACTGAACTAAGCAGCCAAACCACACACTCTTTTGTCTAGACCTGACTCATTGCCAACACTCCCATAACACACAAATCAGAGTGCTATCAGCACAGAGACTGTGAGAGACGTGCAACTTTGTCCTGGTGCACCTGAGAGTCTCCTTATCAGGCTCTTTACAACCTTGTGGATTCCACTGCCTCTGGGAACAGCAGGGCAGGAACTGTGCCTTCGCCCAGCCTTAGTTGTGGCGGATATGGAAAGCAGGTGCAGGCTGCTGTTGTGCAATGGGCCCCTGAGTCATATTTAGTGAGTGTCGACTTCTGACCTTTGAGAAAGAGAGCAGCAGATGAGGAGGAGGTCTTTGAGTGCAGCAGAGGGATGGCCAGAGTGGGTAATCTCTCCGTGTCAACACATATGAGGACTTTTGCCAGCTGCAGGCCCGGCACCATGCATCTGTCCACATCTGTCAGTGCACCTCTGGGTGTCTGGCATCTACCTCTCCTGCCAGACTTTAAGTCAAAACAACTGTGCTGTTTTTCTCATGGGACAAGCCCAGTAACCAACACACACACTCGACCATTGGCCATTTCACAACACAAGAGATGTGGTCATCCTTCACAAACACATGCATTAACAGTTCCTCTTAACACAGTTAAGATTGTTACACAAAGGCACCACTGCAACAAAGCAAACACATGCAATCACCACACACCTAAACACAAAGAAAAGAAACTTACAACCAGCCTCAGCGTCTGAGGAAGGGTAGTATCGTGAACCCATGAAAGAGAAGATCCACAGAGAAAATTATAAAGTAAGAAAGAAAGAGATGGCAATTGTCAAACATTTAATGAAGAAGAGTTTAAAGTGCAAATTACTTTTTGTAATGTCAAAAATTACATTCCATCATTGTGCTGTGATTTCTCAGTTTTTCTGCTTCAAGTATGAGGATCTGACTGAAACCATTTTTGATTTATGCAAGTAAGTTCTGTCACCTATACTTGTGTAACACAATGCCAGTTTTCCTGCTTTCAGGGTCACTGAAGCAGGGTAACCTGAGCTCATCCTCTCCTATACAATAGCAGCTACTCTGCCAGAGGTCAAAGGGTGGCTCACCTGTGAACAAAGAGGCTGTAATCTCTGACACGGTTCATACACACAGTCATGCTCCACAAAGCAACAAGTATAAAGGAGTTTTCCTATCTCAGATAGCATTTCCTAAGACAAATGGAGAGGAAGAGCAACAACAGAACTACCATCTTTTGACTTGGGGCAAGATTCACTTCACTTCTATATTGCATGAGAAGAGCTAATCAAAGTTTTACAAATGTTTTGAACCCAAGGTTGCTAGAAAGAAATATTAGAATGATTGGGAAAACTCTGACAACAGTGTTTCTTTCTCTCAACATAGGCCTCTTTCCCTTACCCCCTCCTTCCACAAGCAAGCAGGAACCAGCTCTACTCCTTTATGTGAGACTATACTGACACCACACTGCCAACAGGAGCCCATCCACATCCCCCCTCCTTCCAACAGCCTCTTCTACTCTGCTCTCCTCAGCTTGGCTTTCCCTTTCTCAGCAAAGAGACAGATTGGGGGTTGGGGAGTGTTTTGTGGCCCAAATAAAAGAGCTAAAGTAGTCAGAACTCCTTTGTATGAAAGTTTTGGGGGGGAGCACTGACCCAAACAGCTAGTCTTTCAGGCCTGGGCTTACACGGACCAACAGGCCTGGGCTGTAGCCTGGCAACAGTAACCCATGGTGAGAGAGAGCCGGAGTGAGAAAAGGGGGTGTTGGGAGACAGGGTTTCGTAAGGACAGTTGGAGCACTGAGGACTGATCCCCTACATATTCAGGTAGCACTGATCGCCGTGCGGGAGCAATTCACGCTGGTAATTAAGTATGATCCTGTCTAAAAGGGTGCGTGTTTCACAGTTTAAAGTGCAAAGTTTGTTTCAACAACTGTGCTTAGACACACAATGGAAGTATTGAAATCTCCAGAAGGAGGTTTCCAGCGCACCTCCAGAGCATGAATATTAAACATGTGAATATAAGGACATTTAACTTTCTTGTGAAGAAAAGCAGTAATGAGTCTGACTAAGGAAGGCTGTCAGTGGATCCTTCTCACCACTGATAGCCCCTCAACACTCAGATTTACATGTATATAAATCCAGAATACAGTGGTGACTGCACAGATCTTCTGCATCAAGAGAATAAAAATGTATTCTTGTTGCCAAGTGTTCAGTAATACTGCTATGAAAAGGGCTGGACGAGAGCTCATAGTTTTTACGCTTTTAGTTCATACACTATCTGAATAAATTTGCCTCAACAGAGTGTCAACAGATTTTTGGAAGAGTACTCCCTGACATTTTTCGAATAGCAATGCGTTTGCCCATAACCACATTGCATGAATCCCAGGGTTGAGGTCTTTCAAAGCTTTCTCCACTGAACTCAACCACAAAAACCCCACCCAACCACCTAAACTGAACCAGATTTCGTTAAACTTTGAAACTGAAATTTGAAAGACCCCATCCCCAACCTAACATGAAAGACTAACTACAATGCCTTGTCCAGTGTTTTGTCTCAACATGTTAGCCTTAATAGTAAAATCATTATGTGAGAAAAGATATCTTAGACCTTCTAATGCCCTGTATTGTTATTCATTTCACAGCAAACATATGCTGCACAATTAATGTGGATTGAATAGAACAACATCTGATAAAAAAACACTCTGTACACTTAGTTTAATAATGTTGACAGAAACTGTTGCAAAAGATTGACTGAGACCAGCAGAGACACTCATATGCCTATAGAAAAAATAATGAATGCCTATAGTCCTGAAAGAATGAGATTTGTTTATGGTGCCCTGGCAAGGGTGATAAGCTAAGGAGAACGCTAGGAAAACCACCAAAGAATGGCTATTATCTCTACTGGTGTCACCCAAAGAAGTACTAGAGATGTTAAAGAAGGGTATGGACCAGTCATACACATTAACACACATTCAAACATTTTATAAAACTAAACCTAATCATAATAATGTAGTAATTTTCTTTTATTTCCATGTGGCAAAGTATTTAAGTCCCAAAACCTCTGATAAATCTTAAATTAGGGAAAGGAAAACATTGGCAAAATGCGGCCTGGTTAAAATCAAGATGTCTGTGGAAAGTTAGTTTCTTAGTGGAAAAGTGAATTCCTTTTGTAAATCATTTAATGATTGACCCATCCCTTCCTCTTCTAAAAGGGAGGGAGAGACTAGGGACATTTTGCTGGCGGACTTCAGTTATTCCAATCAGGTCTGCCTGAATATCTCTTCAGAAGTCATTGTTTCTCGGATAAGAACAAACAGCCAGGGGATGAGACTTCAGAAGCAGGCTTGCATCTACATAAGCATGTGGTTTAGACATACATTGACTGCAAAAGGAATAATTATACACAAATCCCAACTAGATGTTCCAGAATGATGAAGCTGACATGAATTAGCACACAGGGTTAGATTTCTGGATATGCGTGACGTGCGAGTCAGCACACAAATTTGCATTTTAACATATTTGGATATAAGTTCCAAGTAATAAAGGATGAAACAATTTTAGGACAATGTAGCCATGTGGTGAGAAGGGAGGATTAAATAAAATGAGGCAAAAGATGAGAAAGTTGAGGAGGATGTAGACTCGGGTGCACTGAGTAAGCTGCTTAAGCTTCTCCGATAAGACAGGATGTGCGTAGCAGGGAGGTCAGAAGGCACCACTTCCTGTGACAGGGCCTGGGAACCACTGCTCCCAGTCTCCAGTCATGACCCGAAGAGATGAAGGGGCAACAAAGCCAAATCTTCCTCCCTATGATGGTGTAACCTCTTGGTCAGATAGTACTCTCCTCATGGATATGACCACTGTCCTATTAATCTAATTTCAAACTACTGGGTCTGCAATGAATCAGTTTTCCTGGATAATGACATGACAATGGCTCCATCTGCCCATCAGGACAGCTTGAGTGATATGGTCTATATGTTGCCTCACAAAACTGCAAAGTAACTAATTGCAAATCAAACAAGTCATTCCAAACATCCCAATTTCAATGAGACTAGGCTGACAGTATTGTTAAAGACATTCCTGAAGTGGCTACTAGGGTGAATGGATGGGAGGTATGGACAATAACGTGAAAGCACCAGAGGGACAGGAGGAATCTTACTAAGCATTCCTTTCTAATCCACCATAAAGATGCCAAAGAAAACACTGGCCTTGAGGTGCTCTGAACTAAGCCAACAACATAATCTGTCTCCTTGCTACGGTCTGTCAGTAAATATGTCTGTTGGCAAGACGTGTGTATATTTCTACTTCTTAGTGAATTGTGTTCCTCAAAAATGCATTTCATCTGTTTTTTGAGTAAATTAACTGCTGCATTTCCCATTTTGATAAGCTGTGCTCTCCCCTGAAAAAAAAATAAAATTCACCCTCATTGAAAAAAAGGAGGAAAAGTATGTGTTCTTTCTCCTTAAACACATGTATAGATCTTGCTATTTTCCAAAAGTGAAATAAAGTTGGCACCAACACCACCACAAACTTTTTACTCGAAAAACAGTACTCCACACTCGCTGGACAGTCTGCTCCCTATCAAAGTCAGAGATGTCCTCTTTCATCATGTTCTAAGAGACTGGGAGTTGCTACAGGGTCATAACAAGACACACAATTTATATGCTAACTGCTACTGAGGCCAAGAGTAAAGCATTTATAAAACTTAAAAAGGGCCAATGTATCCATCCATGGGCTTCACACAGCGGAGAAGCCCCACATTTATTTCCATTCATCTTAGTGGATCTGAGAGGAAAGAGTTGGGTCATAATCTGCAATCTGCCACTGTGTTGAGAGACAGAGGCAGAGGATGAGCCGCCAGAGCAGGGACAACACGCAGAGAAAGAAAGACTGGACATGGTTGCCGCTGCACTGTGAGAGAGGCAACATGTGCTAGAGGGACTGTGAGCTACCGGCTTCATTCCTCCACAAGCTTGTCTCTCACAGTATGGGGGTGGCTGACTGCTCAATGGCAGCACCTGGTCCTATGCTTCCCCTTTGTCAAGATCTGACTTCACTGGATTACCATCACAACATCCACCAGCTGTCCTCTACGGAGCGCCCCCCTACACACACCCTCCTACCCAGCCTCCCTTTACCCATTCCCTACCCCCAGTCCAATCCCTCCAGCTGGATCCTCTCTGAATGACACCCTCTCAATCTGCCTAATTATCTCTCCTACAGCCACGCCGCTGTGGCCTTCGCAGCACATTCTGCTCACAGGGTGGGGCTGAGCGGCCAAAGGCTTTTCAACTGGACTTCCTGACTGCTCACCTAGAAGGCCACACTCTCTGTGACACTATCAACCCTTCACTGTCAAGTTCAAAACTCGGGGCCACAGTAAGATCATAGAAAGAATACTTATTGTGAAAATATTTATTGTGTATCAAAGACAACAGTGTGTCAGAAAAATGTAGATAAAACTTCACATTAGATATTTTGGGGTTAAACTTTTTGTGTATTCCAAGTTCTATTCTATGCAATTTTTACATTCTGGTATTGGAAAAAGCCACACTTTCACCAATGCCTGCCTTTATTAAACCATCTCACTACAGTGATTGCACACTGGAATTTCAAATTGGCACATGCATGTGAAGATGATTTTGTGTAACTTTCTTTTATTTGATCACTTTAGGAATAATGAATACAGTCACTCATTCTACATCATGTTCAACCATCTTTGCAATCATCAAGAATGGAATTTATGGCTGACTAACAGTCGCAGCCAATATCTATTGCAAGTTAGTACCTTGGTTGGGAGCAGGGTCATGGAGCCAGGTTGGAATATTCAACCCATTCAGACTACAAGCATTAACTGATATTAACTGGGTCACTGAAACAGGTGAAATGGGTATCAGATACTGAGGATCACTCCTGTAATCCCATATCAGCAACTCTGGCCTGCAACTCTACTAAGTCACCTGAGGAGGAAGCCACACTCAGAGACACATAAAGGCAAGATAGAGAACTATGAGAGAACATAGGTGTTTGCCAACAAGACAGAGGATACATTGGTATCTGGGACAGTAACAAAGCTAGCTGCCATACATGCAGTATTACGGTCACTTGAGAAGCTACTTGCCCTAAGAAAAATTAAATAACAGTGGCTGGAAAACAAGCAGGAACAGATGAACATTCTCTACACAGAACAATGTGTGTGGTTCTGTGAAACAGAACAGTGATTTCAAGGAAGGTTGTATTCTACTGGTTCTCCAAATTCCTTTCAAATACCAAAACATGTATCTGTATCTGCATTTTGTTTCTGTCTTTCTACTCCGTATTGGCTTCACTTTGCTGTGGCCTTTCTTCTCTCACTCTCTGTGCCCTGTTCTGATGGTGCCAGGTTACAGGCAGGTATCTGATAGAATAAAAGATCTTTTCTGCTGTTTTGAATCTCCTGTTTCTGTAGGCTCCCAAGGGAAGGGGTGGGGTGGCTCCACCACTCACCTCTGTCTACGACTGGTCTGACCACTCTCATGTGGCCATGCTCCGCTCCACTGCTCTGCCCTGCTATGGGACTCTTTCTACACAGTATGTGGTATGATATTTGATGTCCCCTTCCATTAGAAATAGTTTCCCCTTGCACTCTAAGCACTGAACCAGCATAGTGATTACACATGCCCAACTTCTAACATATGTACACATAGCCTACGTGTACACAGCACAAAGGACTAAAGGACAGAATCATATATATTCACAAAGGATGAATTAATGGTGTCTTCCAAAAGAAAACACATTCCCTGTGATGAGATGACATTCAATCTGGAGACTAATGTATATACTAGGCTAAGCATTGAGTGTGTTGTGTTAATTTTCACTAGTAGGAGGGAAGTGCTACAGTATTTCTGTGTTGTGTTGAAAATAAATGATTTGCTCAGAAAAACTTAATGACACCCATCTTGGCTCCAGCTAATGATTGAAAAAATGTGGGTGGTAGTTACTTGTTCTGCATGCAGTTCAGTTACACATTGGCTAGTGTGTAATGGCTACTACCGTCAGAATAATTTATGTAATTACTTTCATGTTTATATATATATATATATATGTGTGTGTGTGTGTGTGTGTGTGTGTGTGTGTGTGAAAAACATTTGTCTTATTTGCTGCTTTTGAAAAGTGTATTCCTGGTGTTGGCTGAAGTTTGCCAACCAAGTTTTTTTTCTATCAGTGACTGTATCGCCTCCATCTGAAACACTCAGGCATGCTTCCTTAAAAAGGACAAATGTCCCTCAGGCAAGACACTGTAGGCTATTTGACTTGACTATTGTAATAGGTTCCCACACAACCCCCACCATCACCACCAATTTGAAAAACAAAAGCCTTATCGCTGTCAAAAGATGAGAGAGCTCAAAAATGCCCAAAGCAGGGAGGAAAGGAAGACAATTCATCAAAGAGTATTTTTAAAGCATTCAAATTAACTCCTATTGCTAAAGGTAACCCATACAACAAAGTTAAATACCACAACAATTAAAAAAAAAAAAGAAACACAGAAGGAAAACTTAACTCATGCCATGAGCAGCATAATGCTGTGATTTAAGTCTGACAAAGTTCTTAAACAGGTGCAAGAGATGAGTATGGCAGCCAAACATGTTGAGGCTTGTTGATGTTCATCTGTGTAGACCTTATCAATTTGTCCCATCTTTCACCACTTTTATGTGAATGTTGTAAATTATCAACCAACAGGATTTAAAGAGGACATATTCACTTCAGTATCAGACTGGAAATTAATCTTTCCTTTGAAGAACCAACTGACAAATAGCCTAGCCTGTGTAAATCAATTTACACACAAGGCCTACACTTTTGGTGTGAATGCCTTTCAAAAACTAAGTTTATGAAGTAAAGGAGGAACTTGGATTGGAGGCTTTGCTGAAAGGAAACTCTAGCCCACACAGGTCTTATCCTGGTACATTATTACATGTTCCACTTACATGCATCGAGAGGTTGAATCTAAGCATGTCCCTCCATTTTCACATGGACTGTATTTATCCACGCAACGGAACCCTGTGGAAAGTGGAGAAATTAGTTACAGAGCCACACAACTGACAAATTACTTGATGTCATCCACTTTAACCTCAAGAGGCACATGTAATCCTACAAGCAATAAATCCCAGCATAAACTATATATAATGTACCATTGAAATAGTATAGGAGATCTTCATAAACTCTCTGTAAAATACCATGGAGATACTCAAATTGATGTAACCCCTTTAAACTCACTGATACAGATTTCAAGCATTCCTTTCTAGATAGCAGGCCATTGCCACTTGTGGCATCTTGCAGACACACCCGCATGTTTGTTGTTTACTTTGTCAAAAGCAGATAAACTTTTGTTTTTCCTTAATAGAGATACATGCTGACATAAAGAGATTGTTTCTCCCTGGGAACAAGTTTGTCTTAGAGACATTCATTTATCATTATCTGAAAGTCATTGCTCAACCGCTTCGAGGGAAAAAAAATATCCAGTCGAGGTCTTTGTCCAGAAAGGGAAGGGGTAACTTCGGCTCATCACCCCTGCTTTAGCTTAAACAAATGTTCACCCTTCCCCCCACATACAATAAATACAATTTTGGAAACTTATTATGTTAAACATCATTGCACAAGCCCAAGCTCCTCAGCCAAACTCATGTGCTGCTGATGTTACTGGAGCTAGGCTACTTCTACACCTCGGGTTTTGTTAACTCGGTGGAGCAGCAGCGCTCATACTGTGCCACCAGACTTCTCCAACAAAAGAAAACAAACCACTGCAGAAAGATAAAATGTAATCTGTAAAAATATCTATTTTCCCCATTCCGCAGTGTGAGATTTATTCACAAAAAAGTTTGACACGTGATACGTGTAAGTTAAATGTCTTCGGTGTCTGTTAGCCTACCATTATCTGTTGCGGTTAAACTACTCCAAAGGGCTTGGAAAACGTTGTAGATTTTCTGTTGATATCTGAAACTAATAAACCAGCTACTAAATAAAACAAACAAATAAAATGTACACATATCAGTGCTCATTGTTAGCCTAGATAGTCAAGGATAGCCCGATTTTTATTTGAAACCGTACGGGGGATGGACTGTCCAGACATGTCCAGTCTACCTATGGATGTAACCCACAGCCCACTTGTATGCTACGAATATTGATTGTTAAAGTTAATTAGTTAGGCTTACCTTCACAAATATGCATAAACAATAAACATGGCAAAATAATCCATGGGATATTCCCTTCCATTTCGGTGGAAACGTTTCCAGCGTTTCAAGTTGGGCTTTTAGCAGAAATACATCCTTTATTAAGTTCACATAAAAATAAAGGCTCCAAAATCGATAGGGAATTTTTCATAAAGTCAGCCGGAAAGCGTAGCGTTAGGTCCCAATCCCGTATTATCCTCCGCAGCTCGGCCACGGCTGCTGTGATTCTCGGTTAACCTCCTGAAACTTTTGAAAAACTTTTCCTTCCCGATCTGTCCCAGCGTCTGGTGCTACTCCGCCTCCTCTCTCTCTCCCTCTCTCTCTCCCTCTCTCTCTCTCTCTCTCTCTCTCTCTCTCCCTCTCTCTCTCTCTCTCTCTCTCCCACACGAGATACTCCGTGCGCAGAGAGTCCCAACATTGGGTCCTTCAGGGACCCCCACCCACCCAGCCACACACACACACACACACACGCACACACGCGCACACGCACACACACACACACACACACACACACACACACACACACACACACTTGCACAACAAAAAAAGGGAATAGTTTAATTTATTTCACTCCCTAAAAATTGAGAGAATGAAGGCAGGAACATCTTGAGTTCAATCTATATAGTTCCAAATCTACCAACAGAAATGGGTACTTTGCAGAGACATTGATTGAAAAGCTGCTTTTATCATAACACAACTAGCAGATCTGACAGAAAAAAAACATATCTCTCTCTATCACTTGTTCCAGAATCTGCACTGAATCAACAGCAGATTTTTGTGGGTTATTTTAGAGCCATGTAGAGTTACAAATTCTCAGTACTGGCAATATGAAAAACATATAGAACTGATTTTTAAAAGAAATTAAGTTGATAGACATAGCACAGCTGCAACTGACAACAACCTTAGGTAGTCCAAACATTTCAAAAATTGTCCTTCACACCTCAGAAAAACCTAAAAACCACCAGTATCTCATGTTAATTTATGATTCTTTTCTGCAAATCCTGAACCACAGAAGACCTGTTTTAATATAAAAACATGGCCTCTGGAGGTTGGAGGTCATTTTGATGTTAATTCTGGTGGTTATTTGATATGCTGGCAATATAACTAATGGAACTGTAAGTGGCATGAGCTCAAAGAGTTTTAAATATCAAAAGGTAGGCTGTGAAATGCTGCTAATGCATTGACACAAATTGCTTCAAATCAAATCTTTTCATTAGTTTTGAATCTATGAGTAGAAAAAAAACAAGGACTCCTAGATTCTGCCTTTAAAGAAGTAGCTTCTGTTTTATGGCAGTCGACTGAAATGTGTTCAGTTATGTGCAAGCTTACTTGTTTGTTTGTGTGTTTACAGTTGAATTGCAGTTAAGAGAGTGAATTGTGTTAGCAAGAGAGTATATGCACTCCAGTTATCCCCACACCCCATGTACTGAATTGCAGTCTTGCTCTCTCAGCCTGCAACTCCTCAGCCTATGGCAGTGGACTCATTTTCTGCAGCCGGCATATAGTGCCTCGGTTGTTCTGCGGCACACAGCGGAGCCGGTCGCTTACAGAGACAATAGCCTTGATTTGAATCATAAAAGGAGCCCGGCATTATGACACAGTTTCTCTCTGCAGGGGAGGGCAGCACACTAATATTCAAGCACATTGCCCCTGCACCCCCCCCCCCCTCTCAATCACACTATTCCTGGCCCTGGCCTTGAATAAATTACAGGCATGGGTAGGGCCATGAATGTAGCAAGCTGGTTTGGAGTGAAGTTCGTTAGTGCATGTGACGTCATCTATAGGGGTCAGTGAAAAGAGCTTGTTAGGCCTCACAAACACCTGCTTAATTTGGCACCCACCGTGTGATGAAAGTTGGGCAGTGCAAAGTTTTCAAAAGCACAATGACATG
Source organism: Maccullochella peelii (assembly GCA_002120245.1). NCBI lineage: Eukaryota > Metazoa > Chordata > Actinopteri > Centrarchiformes > Percichthyidae > Maccullochella > Maccullochella peelii. The sequence goes on along the minus strand of LKNJ01000336.1, from coordinate 158,536 downwards.
ATTACTTAGTCTTGTATTCTTCATTAGCAGTTGGATATTACTACAACTGATTAAAAAGCCTCTTTAAAATCTCACCCAATCATGCCATCTTAACACAGACTTGTATCCAAGATGATATGTGCACATGTGTTTCTGACTGTGTCTCCAGCTGCAAGTGAAACACTAGACTAGACTCTAGTCTAGTGTTTCACTTGGTGAGTTTAGGTATATTACAAGTAGGTGTGATAAGCTGTGTTTTTGTGTTTTCATCTGGCTGTGAAATACTGTATGTCTTTCACCTCCTGGGGATGTAGTAGATGCACTCACAGCTCACTCTGGCAAGCTGTGGCAGTGTTTTGACTGGCTTCCAGTTGGAGAAGGTCCCAGAGAGAGATTTCTCAGTGTGCTCAGGGACAGACAGTTGTATTTACAGTATGTAGCTATCTAGGCACCCACAAATGCCTCATTCTTCTGAAAAAGTGAAGGCCTTGATAATTCCATAAAAACACCTGCTGGCTTCTTCATGTCTAACAATGTTTTCACAGCAAAAATATCACAAGTTGAGGCTGTTATCAGTCAACATATTATTGCAACATAACTACTCAGAGAATAATGTATTACATATACTAACATGATCAGGTTTGTAGATATCTTTAAAGAACACAACATTAATTACAGTGCATAGAAACAGGCATCTAATTAAATAGAAGAATTTTAAATTTTCTCTTTTTTTGACATTTTGAATATGTTGTTCTTCTGTAATGATGTCAGGTGTTTCAGCACTGCTGAATTCTCACATCCATTCTCAAACTCCTGTGTGTAATCAGAAGTGCTGCAGCAAACTTTGAAAGAGTGCTTTTGAAAGGGCCGCAAGACTTTCAATTTTCTTCAATCACAAGCTAAAATGCTTTGTTTGAGAGGATTCCAATCTATGCCGTTTGACTCCAGAAACTAGAGAGCCAATGACAAAATTCCAGTTTGTCTTCTTTCTCTCTGATTTCATTAGTGGAAGTGGCTGCACCAGCCCTTCCCTTTGGAAATACGACCTTTCGTTGATTGTTTCAGAAATAAAAGAGAACTTAATCTTGTGTGAACAACATCACTAGGACAGTCTCTGTGGCTTTTCTTTGTGGGACATTTTCCGTACTATAGTCTGTAAATTGTAATTTTTAATGAATCCTTAATCATGTTACATATTTGTCTCGTTATCTCTTCTGTCTCTCACACTCTTTCTCTCTCTCTCTCTACACACACACACACACACACACACACACACACACACACACACACAACAGAAGAAATAAGTCAGTGTTTTGTTTGTAGTGGAGAGAAAGTGTGAGAGTGGAAGCCCTGGCGACAAAGTTCTCGCACAGGACTCAGGGGGAATCTCCAATCACACAAACAAAGATGTGACAGGTCAGAATTTATAACTCTCTCTGTTGGAAAGAGAGTGGCACTCCTCTTTGAACAGTTGTTAACATTGCTCATAGTTAATAGATGTAAATCTGAAGAAATAGCAGCACTGCATTTAATCAGGACATCTTAGTGTACACATTTAACGCAGAACCTGCCTTTCTAGCACCACCTTTCTGCTTTTGTATACCCAGCTGTACAAAGTACTCTGTAATTCCTCCCATTGAGCATTTGATACCTTGGGATAACATGCACTATTGTGACGCACATTGCTAACAGAAGGGCTTTTATCCAGAACGGCATGTGAATAATACTGTACGTTTGCAGTGTCAAGAGTGAAAGCTGACCAAAGCCCGTTAAATAAAGACCACCCAAGGGTGAGAGGCAAAATGGTGTACTCATGCTATCACTGTCCTTCTTAACCCAGCCTTGCTTTGCACTCACAAGACAGGGGAGTGCGTCCATACACTGCAGGGGTCACTTAGACCAACATAATGTAATATTTCTCTAAAATTTTACATAGCATACTCATGAGAGATAAAGCTCATGTTAACCGTGCATTTCTCATCACATTATTCATACAGTGATGTCTCTTTCATAACAACAGTAAAGTGTCAAGTGGAGTTACAAGTAAGAGCCTACATATATAGTGTGGTCAGCCTGCGCCCTCCTTTCATGCTCGGTGGCCTTTCAGTGTTAGCACGCTCCATGTGATAGGGGTGCTAACAGGCAGTGTTTGTGGACACAGTGGACGTGATGACTTTACCACCCAGGCCAGACTGATTTATGTGGGAAAAGCCCTAAGAGCACCCACAGAGAGTGTGGAGAGGATTAGAAGCCCTTCTACAAAACCTGTCATGGCCAATCAGCAGCTGAGACCCCCTACAGACAGATGTCGGGGCCAATTGCAGCGCAGCATTCAGGTTGATGATCTGGATTGTCTTCTTTATCGCTGCTTCATAATTGTATGATCTCTTTATCATTTAGGGCTTCTGAGGTTTGAAGAGATGTTAGGCACACTCTAATGTTGCCTCTGTGTATGACAAAGGCACAAGCAGCCCCCATGCACACCCAACACACACAAAACTGTATCCCACAGTGATAACTCCTCTTTGTTTCTGCTCTGTTCTGGGAAGTTGGGACCTACACTTTTGTCCTACACTTTTGTTAGTTGAATTGAATGTAGCAAGGAAGTATTTGGATTTATCTCTTTCGATGATATTGTGAAAAGTGTGTATTTATGTAATTACATTCATGTGATATCACTCTTGGTTTTGATTTGTCCTGATTATCATTGTGTTGTCAAGTCAAAAAGTTTTTAATAAACAAACCCCCAAAGTTTTCTACTGGAGTTGGTTGTATATTCATACTTTTTGTATCCTCTTTCACCGTGATTCTTTTCTTCTTTTCCTTCCACCCACTCTCTGTGACACATACACACACACGCTAACTTAGAGACTGGGGCTTTTTGCCTAAAGTAAACATATGTGAATAATGGATCTTGGGATGGATTGTGGGAAAAAGTGTTTGACTTTCACACAAGCTCTCTAAACGGCTATTAAATCCTGTATGTGTACACAAGTCTTGTTTCTGCAGAGGACAGGGACAGAGAGAAGGAAATAGAATTTTTACCTATGGGAAACTTTTATTTTCTGTCACTGTCCCGTGTTTCTTGCTAAATTTCTTCTCCCAGAAGACAGTGGGATGTAACACATAGATCTTATGGAATTTGTAGGAATAATATTCTTTTCTCCAAGATCAGGATCCTCTGTCATTATCAAGATGGGATCATTTTTTCCTTTATTTTTCCCTTTGAGGTATAAATCTACAGGGGGTGGACTGAGACTCAGTGGAAGGTCTGGAGGCATGTGCATCCACAGAGCAGTGAGATTGGAGGGCAGGGAGTGCAATAGATATCTCTGTCTAGGAATGTATTGCAGACGGAGCTGGAGACTAGCCAGCTGGAGGAATTCAGAAAGCTATGACTCTGTTTCCGTGTGAAATAGCTACTTAAGACCACTGTGAACAGCTGCCGGACAGTGCTCCCCCCCCCCAACCCATCCACCTCCTCTCTCCCTCCATGGGGCTGTAAATCTTGAAGGAGAACGGAGGTGCTGGCGACTTGCTGAAAGGGATCCAGGGAGGATCCTGGGGTTTAGTGCAAAAGGTCAGGTCTGTGTTAGCAGGCCCCGGTGCTGAGACTCTGGGCTGATACCCACTGATGACCCGACACACACGCTTGAGGCCGGGGTGCTGTCCGCCCTGGAGGCACCATGGATCTCCACTCTGTTGTTGATTAATTGAACTGGTGTAAGGGCTTATCTTAACGAAAGGCAGAGGGTCATTTAAGCCATTTGACAAAACCATGTTCAAATCCATGTAATGTGACAAATAAAGCAGAAGAAAATAATAAGTTAATCTGCAGAATTCTTGCAGTGACAACCTTGAAAAGTGTTTCAAGTGGCATATGCTCGACTAAAAATGTCAAATATAGACATATTGAGAAAAATGACTGAATTATAACTGCGACTGATCCCACATTTGCCTCTGAAAACCAAAGGAGAAAGAAGTGGAGGGGTCCCGAGCTCTCTGTTCATCCTCTGTCCCTCCTGAGTCAATTGTTGGGGAAGCATGGTGTCAACCCTGCGCCATCAATCACCCCCTTTCAGAGGAAGGCAGACAAGGCGGGGACCCGCCCCCCAGGACAGGGGGGTGGAAGTTCTCATGCCCTCCCCGCCTCCTGAAGCCCCGCGCCGCAACAGACAGAACTCTGACAGCTGGTCTGGCCATTAGGGGTAGGCCGAGACCTGAGGGCCCCCGCACAGCAGCAGCAGCTGCCAGCCCACTGCCCCCAACCACCCCACCAACACAGCTCTATAAAATCTGTATTAGAACAGCAATTTATTGTCATTCCTTTACATTCCTTCACAAAGATGGGCACATTACACATCATTATCAATTCTTCTCACTTGAGCACAGTACACTGTGTGTAATGAATGTGTGTAAAAAATTTATGTATGTCATTTTCTGCGGCACATGGTTTTGCAAATGTTATTCATTTAGGGAAGCATCATCCATTTTTGCCTGGGCACTTGACTAGCAATTATGTAATTTTGCTCTCAGTGGGTGGTTTGATGTTGTTTTGATGCCATATTTCAGTACTCTTCCCAGAGTTAAAGTTGATAGTGTAATCTGATAGGATGGAACCAAGGTTTAATGGCCTGCTGATTTATATATTATAATATTCTTTAATAGTACAGCATTTTCTCCAATCTGGGAATACAGAAATCCTTCCTATATCCAGAAGGACAAATTGAGGGAATCATGACAATGATTTTTAGACCATTGCTTGTGTGGTTAATTACATATTTTATTGTTTGTTTATTTATTACAGTCAACTAGACTGACTGACTAACTGGTAGATAGTTAATCTATCCATCCATTATCTATACCCGCTTATTGTTTGCAGGGTCACAGGGTTCTGGAGCCTATCCTAGCTGACATTGCGCAAGAGGCGGTGATATTACCGAAACCTTGTGTTATCACATTTTTTACTGCTTTTGAAAAATGTTAAACTTGAACTAAACTAAAATGCATTTTAACTCTGCATGACATTAACAGATTTAATCTCAAGTTGGTTTATATATCTATTGGAGATTATGATGTCCCCACTAAGACCAAACCAAGCTCCAAGTTTATGTGACATACTTGGCTAAATGGTAAATTTTTATGATGTGATTTGTCATGCAAACTCCTTCAGCAAAGTTCAGTAACTTTGGTCCAACAATGGAACCAACGCAAGGTATTATTTACCTGGCTGTGACTGTATTTACAATACAAATATGTCTGTGTCTATGTGATTTCAGAATGAGCTTTCATTTGAAGATTGCTGTTTGCAAATGCATGCTGATTGAGCTAAATGCATGAGTGTACTCACTCAGTCTTCTGAGTGAATGTGTGTGTTCCACTGAGTGAGAGAAAGAGAAGAGACTAGAGCGTTAGAGGAGATTACGCCACACTCCCTCAGGGTTCTTGTTACTCATGCACTACTGGCGGCTGAGTGGTTCCCACACTTACACACTGAGGTGAGAGAGGCTGCACCCGCAGCCCCACCTGTGCCTCTACGTGTCCAAGCAGAGCTCTCCTGAGCTAGGATCTTCCTTAAGAAAAGAACAGGGAGAAAACACTAAACCTGGCTAGTGCGCAATCAAAACAACAGCCAGTGAGTAACAATGCTAGTGCACCACTTAGATATAATTACTACTAAAGCAACCAAAAATGGGATAATTATTCTATACCTACATACCCCCTAAACCCACCTCCTGCTCCATCTACACAAGCTTTTTGCCACAAACACATACATCTCCATGTACCCTACATAAGAGATGTCACAGACAGCAGTATAATTCTTCTGAGGTCATACTGTAAGAAGCCAAACAATATTTGTTGTTGGTGTGTTTTTGCCAGGTTGACCCGTCTGGTTTTTGATGTATGCTTCTATGATATTATGGTTTTGTAGATGCACAGCGGCTATTTATGAGTGTCTGCCATGAATCTTGCCAACACTGTCCAATTTGAGACTGACTCCTTGCCAAAATCAACAGGACTGCTTGCTTTGTCAGCCAAGCAGTGTCTGATCGCTAAATCCGTCATGGAAGCCCCAGGCCCTTTTGTCCAAGCCCACTGAAGCGGTGTGAGATTACATGCGTGGTTATTACCCCCACCATCCTCCTCTTCATCACACTGGATGGGCTGTGGAAGGTAGCAACAGAACTAGATCCAGTGAAAGATGTTATCGTACACAGACACGCAAAAGCAGCTGTTGTACTTCATTAAAAAGTGGCTGATGATGCTCTGTGGTCACCTTAGGGACTGAACGCAAGGATCAAGTCAAGAAAAAGTGGTGAATTTGGTAAATGACAGGTTTACTGGACACAGATTGAAAGGTGAATGCCACATTCCTTCATCAGACCATGGCTGGCCTAGAGGCACACTTGAGTGATAAGGAAGGCAGTAATGGAATAAGACAGGGTGGGACTAGAGTGAAGTGTTTGGGGTCGATATGGTTTAAGTGCTCTGTGCCTGAGGGCTGACTATCCTGCTTTAAAAAGGAAACTCTTAAAGGATTGTAGATCGCTCTGTTTGTAGTTTATTCCAAATACAGCATCCGTGCACACTCAGGCAGAAACTCCCCTGATAGATTATCTGTTGTGACAGGGCCTTCTTAGCCTCTCTCATTGAGAAAGACTACTGAATTAATGTTTATATGTGGATAATTCTAATTTCATTGCTTTGTTTTAATATGTTCAGATGACTGCATTATTTTTCTCTTTAGACATGGATCTCATGGATCAAGTGTGTGTTTGAAGCAAGAAGTAGCCCTTTTCAGAAAGGCTTGGTTGTGGTGAGGGGTGGCTGACAGCAGCAGACATTCCACATCACACCACCCAGGGGGAGAGGAGAGAGGAGGGCTTGCAGTAATTCCACTTTTATTAAAACACATTGAAGAAACAACATGCTGGTCTATGGCTGGAGGAGGAGAAAATCAGCATGACGGCTGGATCCAACCTCCCTCTCGCTATCTGGAAGCTTGTGCCTCTAAGCTTCCATGAATGCTTCATCTTTTCCTCTCAGGGCTCTTATTCCATTTTTTCTTTCTTCCTTCCCATCTTCCTTCTCCACCTCTATCTACTGTTGCTCAAACAGCTGCAGAGCCATCACTACTCAGCCCTCTCATTTAATCTGTCTTTCTTTCTTTGTTCTATCCCGCCCATCCTCTCGCCCCCACTCTATCAATCTCTTGTTCCTCCATTTCCTCTCTCATGGCCTTACTATCTATGTTCATCCCCACCCCTCACAACTGCAAGACCCACAGGTTCTGCTGTCTGGAAACACTGTGATGCTCCTCCCTCACCGCCTATCTTGTTCTGTGTTTTGCCTGGTGTCCTGTGGCGTTAGGTAAAGGTTGTATTCCTGGGTGGATCCCAGGCTGTGTAGTGCTAATCTCTCCTGAATGGCCACTACACCATTACTGAGGCTGATTTTATTGTCTGGGCAATTTTAAAACCATGCCTCTGGCCGCACTGACCCCAGTGACCTGGTCACTGTGACCCCAGTGACCTGGTCACTGTCTCCCCAGCAACTAATGAAGGAGGTGTGATAATGCATGAGAGAGGATGTTTCACCTCAGGATGGCCTGACTATTGGGCACAGGGCAGACACCATCAGCCTGTCACAAATAACTGACATGTTCAATTCCTCTGTCCCTGCTGTTCAGTTATATTAATCTTCCAATATTCATTGCCTGCATATGTGCCCCCCGATGCTTCTAAGCCAACTGGCATTTCCAAAGGAATGTTTAGAATATAAGGTCAGGAATGCATTATGCATAGATACGATGTACTGGATTATCCAGCATCCTGACAAAACTTTGACTTAGCTGCAGCAATCTTCCCAGGACTCTGCGGAAGAGAAAGGCAATCCAGACAATCCAGACATTCCTGGGTCCTGTTGTGTTCTCTCTTACTCTCTAATTTAAGAGCAGCTGTCAGGCCCTGCAAACCCTCAACCATCAAAGCTGGGTAAGGAGGTGGGGGTGGTGTGTGTGAGCACTGATGCCCCCTATCACACTTTCCAAGGTTGTGGCACTGACTCTCAACAGAACACCTGTGGCAGGTAGTATGGAGGCTAGATTACAGGATAGGGGATAGTCACTGAATTCCCCAGCAGTAAAAACAGAAGTCATCTAAGTGACATGCACCTATACCCTTTGGGTACCATCAACCACTAAGACCTGGTCCACACAAATTTAGTACTCCCATTTTTCCTTTTCACTCAGTTATCAAACAACCTTTTGTCTGGATTTATCGCATTAACCTCCCAATTTTAAAATTCAGACCTCTCGTCTAATAGTTCAGGATCTTCTGCTGGCATAGTCACTTCTTCACAATTGCTCTAGAAACATCAAAATACTATAAAAACAGTGGGAAGATGATTCGTGTAAATAGAGGGAGATCGGGGTAGTTTTAGTTTGGTTTGGCATTTGTATGTGGGACCTTTCACTGTTTTCAACTCTACCAGCATTATTGTGGGCATGGACAAACTTTATCAGAATAGGTTCAGAAAGTGTTGGAAACAACAGAAGGTGATGCAGCTGTTCTTTGTGGTTCACACACTGGAAAGCTAAGGCTCCTGCTGGATTGTTTGAACTGAGGCTGGCACCTGCTGCTTTGAGGAGAAAAACAGTCCTGGAATTACCTGTTGCTTGATTCATTCATATTTCTTTAGTCAAAGCAAAGATTGATGATTGCACTGTGTGTCATGAGATCCCATGTCTTGGAGGCTTCTCACAGTGCCATGGCTTCCTCCCAACATATCCAAGCTTGAAAGAAAAAAATAAACTGTGTATCTGGAGTGCCAATGAAATTTTATAAATATGGGAGTAAATTGGATGCGAGATTTAAGCATTTTTAAAATTAAACTCTATCATTTCATATAAAACTTGGTGCTGTATTTGGGGCAACTATGTGTGTTTAGGTGTGCTCATGGGCTGAGGTTCTCACACTCTGGTGAACATGTTGAGACACGAAGTCCCTGGGGGATCCTAAATGTGGTCCACACTCTGCTCTGTACTAACCCCTAATTACACAATTGGCTCTGTTAAGGGACATAATTACTAGGCCAGTTGATTTATTTTCCTTCTCCTGACTCCAATGCACTTGCATGCACTCAGACATACTACTACAATAACACATTGAATATACAGTAAACAGCACAGATTGTGTCACTCACAAAATTTGTGTCTTGTGACAGAGGTGACTAATGTAGTAATTTTTCTGTGTTGGCCCACACCATCAAATTGTCCTTTGTACATGTTGCATTTGCTGTTGTCAGATCAGTAACATTGGATTGCCCCCAGTCTACGTTGGTCTGTTACTTAACTCTTTTTTTATATAATCTTTGTGAATATATGGGACAAAGACTTCTTCTTACTTAGCAGTGGGCTTTGGAGGTGGATTTCCCATATATATGAGAAAGGCCATCTTGGGGGTCTCCTCGCCCTGCGCTCCCACGGAAGTGCTGTTTCGACAGCTTGTTCTAATTCCCCATCTCTCCAAGCTCCTGTAGAACAAACAGCGAAGAGGAAGCACTGAAGCCCCACATTGCTACAATAAGAGCAGCCTTAGGGGCACAAGGAGGAAGAGGGTCAGTGCGATCACAGTGGGGCTTGAGGCACAGGAGTGAGGGGGTTGCAAATAAGGGAAGAGGGTAGCCCACGCCCTATAGGGAATTTCTCTCTTTCACATGGGGTCCGCTCATTTTGTGGTTTTACGGAAACTGGCCACCAGTCCTAGACTGTTTGAAGTTCTTCTGAAACCTGAGTGTTTGGTTTAGGTCTCATTCCTCAGAGCGTGCTGTTTCTACCCTCAACTTTAATGTTTCCATGTGCAATATTAATTCCATTGACAGTGTGTAGTAGTGATTTGGATGAGGCAGTGGAAGTTAATATTCAAACATTAGCAGCAGACAATGAAGAGAACTGTATAGAAACACTGAAGTGAATTTCTGGATCTGTTATAATTCCCTTACAAAACAAACCACATTTCACACACTGCAATTAGGCACCACCACCCCTGTGGTTGCTGAAATCACGGCTAAATGAATGAATGCGGGGAACTGTTTAAATACTGATCAGATCTGATACTCAGGAAGGAGACATCAAGGAAGAACAAAATGTGGCAAGTCCTTAGGAATCCTTTTGTTTCATTGAAGTCAGAAAGTCCCTCCTGTGACAGCGCTGAAGGGGCCTGAGTGACTAATGCCTGGATTTCGTTTTCAGCACAGCCCTTGCAAAATACATTTTCCATAATGTCATGTCTTGTGGACAGCTGTTTTTAGTGAGTGGTAGTGAATGACTGTGCAGAATGAAAAATACCACGCCCTACATTTGCACTTCTACAAGCACATATTTTTAACAGCATTAAAAATAATGTTTTCCATTTGAGGAATGGTATTGAAATGTATAACTTGAAGTTAAAACTGGTTGTAATACTGCCAAATACAGTTTTCAGATTTTAATTAGTGTGATATTTGGAAGGGATATGTTTGACCTTGACTGAGTTGAGTGAAACCTTTAAACAGGTGGGGGTTTCATTGTTACACACTCTGGATTTTGAGTTATCTGGATGTTTGTTCTTCTTTGCACACATGTGTGGCTCACACAAGATCTATACCCATGCTTTAATAAGGCTAAACCCTGTTTCATCTCTCTGTCCTGATGCGTGTTCAAAGCAACAAGAACTCCTAAAGTGACAGGCACTCAGGGCATACAATCCTCCTGATGACAGAAACACATGCTCTGTGTTGGCCAATGGTTGGCTTTATGGCCCTATGTGACTCAGCCTGGCACCTTGCACATGCTAATGTTTTCCATTGTTCAGTCACGTCCAACTCTCTACATCCTCCATTGACTACTCCTCTCATAACCTGATGAGACTTTCTCTTTCTTTTCCTTTTGTTACCAGACATATCACAGCTAGGCCACTATGTGCAGGTTTCAGCAGCTCTGATGTTTCAGTGAATGAGCTCTCAGTGTGTCCCATCTTAGCTCTGCTGCTCCACATGCAGATGGCAGGCTGTGTGTATTTGTTTATGCTGCTGGGTGAGGGGACTCTGTGGGAAAAGCCTCTCTCCACGGTCGGGATCGATGAGGGAGAGATAAGAGTGCTCAGTGGCCTTGGCTGAGGATGCATGAAAGTCCTTTTCTTGTGTGAGAACTTCCTCCACATTTCTCCATAATATGAGCAGCAGTAAAGTCACCCTGAGAATTGCTCCCTATGGTGCAAAAAAAGGGGATAGCATTTAGGGACTAAGGAACAGATCAGCTAAAATTTGCAATTTTCTTACTATGTAGGTACCCTCATATCAATTAAAGCACTGGTGAAGTGATTTAGCTCCTGCTATATTTTAGTCTTCTCCAAAACAACAGATGTATCCAGCAGATGTTCAAAAATGCTATAAAACTACTGCAAACAGCTCATGCAGTGTAATCAGAGTCTTCTGAAACCAAACAATTGTGCTCTGGTTCCAAAAGCGCAATACAAGTCCAATATCTATCATTTGCATATTTCCACTCTTAAAATGTTTAAGTTGTGTTATAGCACTCTGGTGGAGGAGTCTCAATACATTATTATGTTCTTGTAAGCTCCTTCATCCAAGGAGGAAAGCTGTATACAACTTGCCACCAATACTTTACAGATGGATACCAGTTTGATGATAATTCTCTGTTTTGCTGACAAATTTAAAAGGTGCTTTAGAGGTAGTTGTACTACTGTGTAATATAAGACTGAATTGAATAATTATGAAAAAGTAAGGCAAATCTAGGACAAAGTAAAAATTGGGTACTTCGCAAAGTACAGTCACTTTGCTTCAGAACAGCACAATCTTTTTTCCCTCTTTGAATTTCTAAAAACACATTCATCAAGCCCTTTCGTTTTTTGGAGAAGGCTCAAACAAAGCTATCGCTGTACATTCATTTTCATCATCCATTTCAGTCCATTAAAGCACATTTGCTAATTTACTATTTCATTGTACTTGATGTAAATAAACAAAGACTACTTTATCAAAATGAGGGAAACTGTGAATGTGCCATGTCCAGAATTCTCCGTCAATAAATTAAAATAACATTTTCAGACTGAAAATTTATGTTCTTTGCAGTGTGCTATTTTTTCCTTCTTTCTTTCCTTTTTAAAAACTGTGTGACTGATTTGTACATACCACAAGACTCCTGGTACTTTAGAATGTCCCTTTCCCATCAGCGCTGGTGCTTAGCGTGGGAATCAAGGGCAACGACAGGAGGATGTGGGAGAATAAGAACTGTCATTCAGAGGAAAGAGGGTCAGATAGGGAAGGGTCCCTAACCTTCTCTTCTCCTCTTCCCTTAAGTCCCAACATTAATCGCAAATATTTCGTGCTGCACATGTGTAAGCCTTGAGTGCTGATGAGTCTCTGGGAACCCAACGGTAGATGTAAGGATAAGACAGTAACCTGTCCATACGTGATCTTCCATACACATCTTCCACTCAAACTTATCAAGCTGATCATTATCTCTCACTTATCATGCTCACTCTCTTAAAAACACCAACACACCTTCTTGCATACTACTGCCTGCTGCCGTCATGCAACTGGGAGTCTTAACTGTACAAATCTCAGATATCATCCCTGCCCCCAGAGTGAAGGCTGTTGAATAATGCCTCTGGGAACTGGTGCTCAACCTCAGCTTTTCCCTTCTATCTGTATCACACACTAATGAAGGTCTTCTCTCTCTGCCCGATAGCAAATATATATCACCTTTAACAGGCACACATTCCAGTGTTAGCACCATGGGAAAACACAGAGCAGGAGTAAGGACATTGTTCTCAGAGTGAGCATAGGGACAAAAAGAAAGAAAGAAAGAAAGAAAGAAAAAAAGGTAGGGGGTTGGTTATGGGAGCTGAGTAAGACAGGGAGGAAAAAATGAGACCTTAAGACACTATGAGGTAAAACTAAAGAGTGAGAGATAGAAATAGTTTTAAATCAATACAGATACAAACTGAGTGACTTGAAGAACATGTGCACAGTGAGTGTGTCATCTTCTTTTCTGGCCTTCCTTTGTGGTGGTTGAAGTGGCCCTGTGTGTGGTCTGAGTGGTTCCCGTCTTCGAGGAATGAGCAGATCTCTCAGACACTTCAGACTGCAGTCTCACACACAGCCTCTGATGAGCGCAGAGCAAAGAAGGAGAGGTCCAATAAACAAGGCCTGTTTGATCCAGCCGCAACCCAGCAGCCTGCCAAGTTCCCTTTGTCTTAGAGAGGACACCACAGCCGTCACACAGACAGCCGTCTACCCACTGCTCTTAGCTGTGGTGAGGGGCATCATTCACATGCTGCTGTGCCAGTAGAGTCAGAAAGAGAGCGAGAGAGAGAAACAAAGACGTGACTTGAAAACAGAGAGAAAGGAAGAAGCTCATAAAAAATCTGCATGTGCATTGCTTCACTGTACAACTAAATGTTAATGTCTGTGTTTCTGTTTCACCCAGTGTTTTCCAAACAGCTGCACAAGGCTGTTGTGCCACATGCAGGTGATTAGGTGGCGATGCTTTTTCAGAGCGGTTCCAAATGGTCCGCATCATTCTGTGATTAACTCACTGCTGCTGGGGAGACACTGGAGGTCTGAGTTTGCAAATCCTTGCAAAATACGCAAAGGGAGAAAGTCAAATCCAGTAAATTTGATACTGTAGATAAGTACAACCAGAATATTCGTGCCGTTGCTCTGTTAGACCATGATCTCCTCTAAATACTGAACAATAGGATCCCATTGTTTTATTTGCAGTAGAATGTAAACTTTAAAGGAAACAGACACATTGTTAACAATGTTGGTTAATGTGATGATAGTTTCCATGATTTTCCATGAGGTTTATTTTGCCAAAAACACAAAAGAAATTGTAATAAAATAGGACTGTGTACAACATTCCTTTCTATTTTCCTTATTATTAACACACCAGAGGGAAATGAGTGTCTAATTTCAATTTTTGGTGCTCTAGGTTTTTGTACATCGTGAACATCAGCTATGAATTCATTCAACCACGGCAAGAAATTCACCTCACATGACCCTAATGCATGCAGTTTCAGTTTCATGGAGAAGGCTAGCCAAACTGTCATATTGTATTATGAAAATGGGGATTTGGGGCTGAAAAATGCTCAGCTGAACTTGTGTTCCATGCCCCTTGGCCCAGTGATTGTTGGAGAGGCTTCAGCTGAGCTGTGCTTATCTTAATGAAATACCATTTTGTAGAGGCGATCTTCTAAGTCGTGTTTTGTGTGTGCTAGATCCCCGTGTTCCTCTTTAGATAGGAGGGAACTCTAAACTGAGCCCATCAGGTGCAACCAGCAAGACTATTTCCCACAGTTGAGGCCCAGGCAGCAACAGCCAGATATCTGACACTAATCACCCATTAAAAGTATAATGCTGTTGCGCCAGGCTAGAGAGAGAGTGACAATGACAGCTGCTGCTACTACATCCAACTGAGGGATTCTAGGAACACAGACAAAACTTCTATAGAAGACTGGGGAATTGTACTTTGTTTACTTTCTTTCCGAAGCTGCAGTGCTGATTTGTTGTTTCAAGTCAGAGTTTGAGTAAATGAGACTGTGAACAGGTGTAAGGGAAGAGGCAGGCATGAGATAATGGGGATTTCTGAATTAAATTAATCATAGAGTGCACTATCAGTCATCCAAAAGATGAGATAGGAAAAGGTAGTAAGGATTACCCCTGTGTCTTCGCTCTATCACCAGTTTTCCTCTCAATGTTTCATTCTTTCGTTCACCTCTGTCCCTCAGTACAATCTTCTTCTTTACTTTAGTGGCCTTCTGGAGGCCTGATGCCATGCTGGCCTGTGCTTTGGTCACAGATCGGCGTTGGGTTTAACAGCATGCCAGAGAAAGAGCCATTCCACGGGCGTCTGCAAGAGGGGATCAATGTTAAGCCAAAGAGAGCGTTTTCAGGGCAGTTTTAATGCAGCACCTGTCAGGGCTCAGCTCAGGCCCAGGATTCTGCAGGACCCTGCCTGTGCAGCTGTGGGTCCAATCTGAACCTCGGCCAGGAACAGAGGCCAGGACCCACTCTATCCCCTCCCACTGGCTTCTGATCTGTCAGCACACATAACAATGAAGCTCCTCTGTCGGTGCTCTGACTTTAGCAGGCCTGTAATCTAATGATATGGAATAAGTCTGTGGTGATCTATTGGGTCCAGGAATGCAACTTGCACAAGAATGCTTGGTTTCAAAACAGGCTTATGGAGTTGCAGTTTGAGACTGTGCAAGTGTGCAACAGGCAGAACATGTGTCAGAACATTCACAAATTGTAAGCTGTATCTGATTTTCTTGTTTGTTTTCTTTCAGTCATAGCCTTTATCTCGTTATACATAAAGGGGAGAAGGGAGACAGTCAAAAAAGGAGAGGAAAAGCGCAGAGAAGAATTGCAAAGCATAAATCAGAAATCTGACATGGTCTCTGGGGACTAAATGTTTCAGACAATCAGTCTAAATAACTATTGTAAACATCTCGGGTTAAACGTCCACTCAAACCATACAAGTGGATTTGTTTTGGTCA
Organism: Maccullochella peelii; assembly: GCA_002120245.1. Classification (NCBI taxonomy): domain Eukaryota; kingdom Metazoa; phylum Chordata; class Actinopteri; order Centrarchiformes; family Percichthyidae; genus Maccullochella; species Maccullochella peelii. Next base: position 142,997 of record LKNJ01000336.1, on the reverse strand, counting down.
CTTGAATGGAAAAATGCGTGGCCCCCACTACCTCTCTCTCAGAACTCTGGTCTCTTGAGATAGGGAATATTAAAGAGGCTAATGTGACTAGAGGGCTCTGGGCTGTCCTTGCAGGGCTGCCTGCTTATGAATGTCCATTTATAACCAGATTGGTTCAAATAAGCAGAGGAAGCAAGAGCTGCACTTTCCCACAGTACTGCAGGAGGCCAACACGACTTCCCCTTTATAGTTCATGACTGCATGGAAACTGCACTCCCACTAAGAGCTCACAGAATGGGCGGACTGGTGGACCGTGGCAGGCCAGATAACACAACTTGACCAACACTGAATCTGATTAGCCAACTTGAAACCAACCATGCATGCTGATAGTGGCAGAGTCATGGAAAGATCATGAAAACATCAGCCTGGAAATTAGATTTCACTACACAAGTGATAAATGCATCAGTATTTAGTCTGTGGCCACATAATAAAGGTTTTGAGGGCAATGTGAAAAGTAGCACAGCTGCTTAATTTGATTTTCTGAAATTGGTATTTATCATCCATTGTCTCTGATATGCATGTGACCTGCATTTTAAATTTGTGTTTCATGTGTATGTGTTTGTCCCCACACTGAAAATCTATTTTTCTATTGTTAATAGTTTAACAATCAGTCAAACAAACTTAAAATATAATTAGGGTGCAAGCCTTGTGGACGTGTTTGTTTGTATCATTAGAAGTTTACACCAAGTCCAATCCCTTTTTATTGTTTGGTGAGGCAATGGCAATTTCACCCAACTGCACTTTGAAATCATGACCGCTTTCTGCTCCAGGTAACCAAATCTGCTTGCCATCTGCTACCAACCAGTTGTGCCCAGGTTTGCTCTTTACAACAAAGCCTGTGTGACCTCCACATCAGTCCAACTCGCATTTCCTACTCAACACGACTCCTCTCAGACTCCTCATCTACATGCCTGTGTCTTTGAAACCCCCTTTGTGCTTTTTTTTCTGCAGCAGGTCCGTTTTGTGGGTATCTTATTTCTTATGCTGCAGCTTGCGGCCTGTGGCTGGACTGTGACGTTTTCGTTCTGGTTTTTAAAACTTCTGTAGCCATACGCTCTGGAGGTTGTGACCCCTGTATGTGTGTGAGTGACAGGAAGGAACAGAGAGGATTTATTGTGAATTAGCACGCCGATTTGATGCTCTTTTTCATCATGCTGTGTTCCGGCGAGAGCAGACTGCTCTGGCCCCTGCACAGAAGGGCAGATTGCATTTCAGCCACTTTTTAAAAAGCCCTGTGCACAATGGATATATTTCAGGAGTGTCATTGGTCAACTGTCACATCTGTCAGCTATATTCTTTTGAAGTTGAATATGTATCTTCAAAAACTTAATCGCACTGCATCATTTTTCACACTAATCCCCTCTGTTTACAAACTCATGGTATTCTAACTTCACAGACAGAAATCACTCACAAGTATGTCAAGGGTAGGTCATCTGGCCACATTTGATATCCTCAAAGCACAATAGGCAGTGAAAAACAGCACCAAAGTAATCTTTCTTGTGTTTTCACATTTTCCTCAAGTTCAGATTGGACAGAAGGGCACAATGGTTGCTGGTGAAGTGAGCCAGCTCTCTCTAATCAGTTTGAAGGGCAGCTGTGTAGCAAAGACTCAACAGTTACCATCCAGCTGGCTCGGACTCTGGGAACCAGCGCAGAAGACTAAGATGCACTTTACACCATTACAAGCCAATGCATGGCCTCTGTCTCTTTCTCTCATTTTTTTCTTATTCTTACATTTCTGCTCTACTCTTCTCTCTCTCTCTGTTTCTCTTTCTCTTTCACACACACAAAAAGACAGCGAGATAACACCAAATTATACTAAGTTTTTGACTTTTACCCCCTGGTTAAACTATAATCTGTGGTTCTGTTCCAGGCCTTCTTCCAGCATTTACAGCGTCATGTGGTTCAGGGTTCCCACATTACAGAGAATTGCATGTGGTGTGGGCTGCATGTTCCGTTTCCTGCAGATTAACGTTGTATGCCTCCCTCTTTACTGTAACAAACGGAATCAATCTAATGTAAATAAGCATTCCTAACTTTCAACAAACCTATGGCCCCTGAAAACCAAAAGCCCCCCTCAGTTGAAAGTGAGAGAATTCCACCAGGAGATCTAAACTTCCCTCTCTCCCAGATCTCAAGCTTGCCTTCCCACAGATGCCCCAGGCTCAATGACTTTGACTTCCCACATTTAAGAGTGACTAAAATAAGCATCTTCAAATTGCAACCATAAGTTCTTTCTCTTTTCTTCCTCCCACACACATGCTCTTACAATCCTAATGAAGGTCCTAAACACTGGGAAAATTCAATTCTCCAGTGAAAAAATTTGTCGTATTTCCCATTTCACCTGTCATTCTCTCCATCAACAACACAGTAACACTCAGAGAAAAGCCAGCAATGTTGTTCTATGGGATTCATACTGAGTTGGAGCTTCCAGTGAGAAAACAAGTAGACTGGGGAGGGATGAAGAAAGAAAAAGAAAAGGAGAGCATGGAGAAGGAGCCTCCTGGGTGACTGCACAAAGGGGTCAGAGGTCTGTTCCCTGAGGATATGTGAATTTGACTCCTCCACAGAATGAAATAGATCCACTTAGTGAAACCACTTCCTGTCAGTGTTTACAGGGTGGTAAGATCTTGGGCAACAATGTGGCACAGCAGGAGAGGAGAAACGGGACTTTGCGTACGTAGCTTGTGATATACTGTAGTGCTTGAATAAACAATAAAAAAAGTTTGGCTGTCATTGTACAAGCAATTAATCTTACTGTGAAATTTACTTTGTACAGATATTGTGGAGTCATTTTCTTGCCCATTGTAAATGTATCTACAGTGCAAGCTTTATCTTGCACTGTAGATACTTTTTTTCAGGGACTTTTTTTAGGCTTGATGGTGTGGTATGGAACTTGATCTCTGTGAGATAGTCTGACAGTTTATCCTTCACACTTATCCCAGCAGAGATAGAGAGAGAGGGAATGGAGTGTGATAGGTGTGTTATTGTTGCATTTTCAGTGAAACTATGCTGGCCCATTCATGGGGCCTCTCTGATAAAGTTGACATCAGAAAGACTACATTGCAACCGCAGTCTAATCTCGCGTACCATGTAGTAGGCCCACATCAGGGTTCATGGAAATGTGTACAAGCTTTAACGCAAGAAGGGCCAGGTCAGGCAAGGAAGAAGAATACGCATCCATGGTAGACATTACAGAGTGGAGGAGGAGGAGGAGGAGGAGGAGGAAGAAGACTTCATGGTCAACAGCAAGGGCAATGTAGAGCTGGATATGTCTTGGTAGTCTAACAGATTCAGATAAGCAAAAGATGCAGTGGTGGAATGTAACTACGTACATTAACTCTAGTACTGTACTTGTACTTTTTTTGAGTATTTCTACTTCATACTTCTCTTTTCCTGGGTGAGAAAAAGTGTATTCTATTCTATTCTATGCTACTTTATACTTCTACTCCACCCCAATTCAGTCAGAAATGTTGTACTTTTTACTACATTAATCTGAAAGCTTACTGATTCATTTTCAGATTAAGATCTTCCATATAAAATATATGATGAGCTTGCAAAATATGATGCCCTGTTACAGATTGAAATACCCAACAGCACATAAAGATTTTAGAATTAGCTCCACCTCAACCTCTACAACTGTAAAATGCTACTTAACTTACTTGCTCACATTAATGCATCAGTAATATTCCAGTAATATGATGTACTTTATGTTATGATACTATAACAACATATATTATGGCTAATAATACTTGTATACTTTTACTTACAGTAAGTGATTTTCAATGCAGCACTTGAGCACGCAACAGCCACAATAGTGATGTGAAGGAACAAAATATGACAATGGAAAAATGTGCAAGCAAGTGAGAAACAACATGCAGAGGACCATGCAGCACAACTAACAATGACATGAAAACAAAAGTAGGAGTAGGAGTACTTTTACATCACATTTAAAATATGTGTCGTTCATCTAATTCCATATTCTTTCAAATGCTGTCAGATGATGTTCGTTATTGTAGCTTGTTGCTGAAATACTTGGTTCTAGTGCTTTATACAGTATAAACCTTAAATGGGCATAGAAATAACCGGAAATGAAGATGCTACAGCATAGTTACCAACTATATTATTCCTTCTGAGACTCATAAACTACATCTAATCATCAACTGTAGGGTGAGAAAGTGGGCACTTTGCTAGACATTTATGTTCACTAGTCCCATTGGAATCATTTTGTCAGAGCTTGTAGCTACAGCAGAACTGTCACCAGCCCCAATAGCGGTCCGTCACACACCACTAATGCTGAAAGCCCCTCGTCTCATCTGGCTGACTGTTTAAAAAACACACAACTCTATGAGGGTCTTAGTCAAACAGAAATATTTTATAAAGTCTGTCATGGTCCATAACTCACAATCCAAATGGCCCTTAGTGGCCTTTCCTTTTTCTACCTTAAAAATAGGCATTGCTACATTGACACACACTGCATTGTGATGACATAAGTCCATAAGAGGAAAAGAACTGATGATGTATAAAGCATTCTCTCTCATTTTATTGTTTATCTTTTATGTTTTGCATATAATTCTTGTGCAGCTCAGTAAAAGAGAGTTAATGTAGGAGTCCCTTGTTGAAACCATCAGTAATCACCAAACAATCTGAGGACAGCAAATAAATATGTATAAGAAGAGTAATATGACCTTGTTTAAAAGAATAATAGAGCACTCTTTACAACTGTCACTGAAATAGTGGCAGTAAAACAAAGTCATCATCTCCAAAATGTGGGGCCACAAAGCATTTCCATGTCCTCAAAGCCTAATATAGCAGACAAGTCAAAAGTAGAATTACAAAAATTGAAGAGCTTTTGCTAAGACTGTGTATTGTTCTTATGCTTTATCCCTTCATGATGTACTTTATGTGTGTGTGTGTGTGTTGTGTCACACCGGCATTGAGTGAAAAAAATCTGAACAGAAACTCAGGTTATAACCCCACTCTTGGACCTCTGCAGTGGGGTTGTGAGAGAGAAGTTTCTTTCCCCAGGGTCTCTCCCACACCATCTCCCTCCTTCCCCCTTCCCCCTTCTCCATATATGAGAATAACCATAAATCACAGCTACATCCAGCTACGACCAGTACAGAGCTAGAAACTCACAAACAGACACACCTTTTGCAATAGACTACAGATATGAAAATTGAGTCATAGCAGCAGTGGTGCTTTGGGGTAAGGCTCAAAAGTGCCGAATGCAATGATTGTTCTGGCTACAGTCACACACTCAGGCACGCAGACGCAATCACACCCTTCCTCCTTTTCTCCCTGACTTAAAGGCCAAAAACAACTCTACATGTCTGTCTCTTGGGCTTCATTAGATGGAAAAACATAAAAGATAAATAAATGAACTAACCCCAAAATTGTTGTGAATGCGTGGGAGAGTTCAAAATGACCCAAAATAGTCTTTTGTAAGGCCAGAGGAATGAGGATCTGCATCATTTCACCATACAAGGGCCTGTTCTCTGTTCGCAATTCCCTGCCGAAACCCTCCACCACACTTACCACAGTGACCAGTCTGCTGCCACAGGGACCAGACTGCTGTGGCATCCACACATTTTCTTTGTGCTTTTGTTCTGTAATATTCTCTTTTGTGTGTGCAAACACTTAAATGCACACTCAGCCACAATTGTTGGGGCGTCCGACTTTTCTTCTGCTCTCTCAAAGTGTGCATCTGAAATTCAATGCATATGTTCCTGGGTTCCACTGGACTAAGTGGCTCCTGGTAGAGTGATTGTGATGAAGCATGTTCCTGTTTCCACACGCATACCCTGTGGAACGATGCAGACACACGAGCAACAGAGAGAGAGACAAAGAGACAAATAGCAACAGGTTGCACATGGCATCAGTTTCTTGATAATGGGAGTTAGTCTTTAAGGAGTAATCTGAGAAGTCATTTGACTCTGCAGAGTTGAAAGAACACTTTACATTAGTCAGCTCACACAAACTAGACCTTTTAGACAATAGAATGACTCATAGACACACAAACAAGTACACCCTGTTGTGGTGTAAGGTGCACCCACCTACATTACATGTCTGTAGACACTTCTGAGGCTTGTATACACCACTTTGTTTATGTCTATTCGCATTTGTGTGCATACAGTGTGTGTGTTTTTGTGTGCGTACATGCACGTCTAAACAGCGTTGTGTGGGTCAGTAATTCAATATTTTTATGATGTCAACTCTGTCGCAAACATCACCAGCCCACTATGATTGCGGTGTTTATCTGTCACTGGCCAACAGATGGATCCAAGTCACACAAAAGCATATACAGTTAGATCCAACTGAAATACTTGTCTGGCTCAAGAGAGTCAGTTGGGATAATCCTGTGTTCCTAGACCCTCTGACCTCCAGACGTTTAGTAGTGTTGGCACGTAACTGGAGCTGTCAGCCCAGCATCTATGGGAGATCTGTGTTTAATTTGCAAAAGTGGACCTTGCCAGAATACAGAGAGAGAATGAAGGCAAGAGAGGGAGTTGGGGGAATGAAGCCAGTACTTTTGTGTGTTTGTGTGCCAAGCGGGCCTGCATTTCTGAACTCTGTCGCAAATGATGAGGCTGAGGGTGGATGTCTTTGAGATATGAGTATGTGATGGACAGAGCCATTTTGAGCCTTCTAGTGGTTCTGTGTGGAAAGAGTTGTGCAAGTGGTTGTATGTTTCAGTATGTGGGTGTGCGTGAAGGTACAGGAAAGGGGTGGGGGGGTCCTGTGAAACTGAGTAGTTAATAGTCTGAGTTTGTCTGCAGATTACTCTGGCACGGGCCTGGGCCCACAAGCCTGGGAGAATCCAAGATCTCTCCAAGATCGACCGACTGTGAGCACAACCCATCCCAAACAGCTATAGTACCCAATCATGGAAAGTTGGTTGTGACAAAACCACACGTAGTGCACAAGACAGAACAACTAATCCTCACTGATGTTTTCTTTGTAGGAATAGGTAAATTATTTTTCAGTTTGTGTGTCCAAACTTGTGCAAGGGAGTGTGTAGAACCGGTAAACTGGGAGATGTGACAGGTAACGGTGATTTGTATCAAGTTTTTCTGGTTCTCCTCAGTGACTGGGACAGTCAAGCTGAGGCCTGCCCTCTTCCCTCCAGCCTGGGAACCAGAGCAAGGATGCCTTCTTGCCTAAGTACCTGGCTGCTCTCGCTGGAAGCCGTTCCCATCCCACTCATCTGTTTATTATTTTCCTGTGAGGGCTTGTGTTGTAAAAGAGAAAGGAAGGGGGGAATGGAGGTCAAAATGGAGGGAATATTCTCCCATGTTTAATTGACAATACCTCTAGAGAGTGGGATGGAGGGTTTAGTCATAAATATATCTCAAGGCAACTGGAAAACATGTGTTATCTGTAGCAGATTTTGGTTAAGACCCTGAAATGATTGTGTAATACTAAGTCCTTTATTTTACTAGGCTTGCACTTGGAAGAAGGTGGTTTTGTGAGGTGCCTGGATTGCTCCACTGGTTGGTTTGCTTTATGTCAGGAACAAAACATAGGAGGACATTAACCCCAGGCGACAAGACACAGAAAAACTATAAAAGAGAAGCGTTGAAAAGAAAAAAACACATACCCACTGTGCATAATAGACATGCAAGAACATCCCAGCTCACATCATGTCCTCCTTGAACACTGGCACATTTTGGCTGCAGGTTTGAACACCTAGTTTCACCTGAATGAGTAGACATTACTCATCTGTTGAGATATCACACCTCTAGTCAAGATGAATGTGTCAAACCCATACATCATTAATGACTTTCCCTGTGACAGTCTAACACACATGCATTTGTGTTTTGGCAGACTTGAGCGCAAGAAGAATTGTGTGGCTAGCTGTGTAGCCAGTTGTTTCCACTGCTGCCCTGAGGGTTTCTGGATGGAGTTGCAACATCAGCTGCGGGTTTTGTGTGTTACGGAGAGTGGGCACTGGGTACATCTGACCTCTGAGTTCCACAGCCTCAGAAGGAGAAGCCTTTTTACTGAAAAAGGGAAGACCCTCTTGACGGTCCCACATGATTCCCTCAAACTCACATTCCAAGGGATGCTTTTCCCACCATGGACCAAACACATTACTCTGTTCTTTCCTGGCAAAAATCCAAGGAAGTGGGCGATCACATGAGTGGGGTCCTGCCCAGTACTCATGACAGACCTGACCTTCAGCAAATGCCACAGTTAGGCCATTCTCCAGAGGTCAGGGGAAATATGGAGAGGGCCTGGATCTGAGAGAAAGGTCTGGTCTCTCTAATATGGCATAGAAACATTTGGTTCTGATTCCATCCAAAATATTTTCATTTTCAACAATATTAAAATACATGGGATATGCATATTATAACATTAGTGTTTTGAAGTTACTCTGAATAATGACAGAGCTATGATTACTGTTTCAAGCTTTTGATTTTACCTTAAAACTATCATCAAAATCATCTGGTTAAAATCTAATGGATGTTGACATAAAAACTGTACAGTTACAGTTTCACACAAACATCCCAGAACAGTGCACTACCAAGAACACTGGCATAATGGAGTGAAAGGACATTTTCTTTTAATAAGTTGTTAAAATTATGCTGTGCCACATTTTCTGAATAGAATGAAGTGATTTGTGTGCGATCCCTGCTGAAATCTAATAATAATATTTCTCTCTATAAATCTAGCTAATTATATTGTTCTCTGACTCTTAATGAACTCTTGGGATTAGCTAAAGACAGGAAAATGTTCCCTCACAGAGTCTAAGGATCTAAGGATAGCTTTATTGTCCCCAAGGGGCAATTTGGAATACGGCCAAAAATGCAACACAAAAACAACAACATCAACATAAAAACAACAGGACAACAAATGGACAATGGTACAGTTAGCAACCATCACAGTCATCTTATTTATATGCTTTTCATAGTATTTTAATTTCAGCCCCCAACTAAGATGCTTTGGCTTGAAATAAACAACATAGTAGTATAGTAATTTAAAAACATACAAAATGACACTACACTAATTCAAGGACTGTAATGAAAAGTATTGTTTTATTTTATTAGTCCTTGCGACCACATGTGTCCTCTGGGTTGGACTTTACCTATTTTAGGAACAGTGGGCAGCTGCAGTGCCCGGGGACCAATTCCAGTAGCAGTTCATGGCAATGGCAGGAGTGTTCATATGACCTAATATGCATGTTTTTTAGGGTGGTTGGAAACTGGAGCACCCAGAGGAAAATGAGAAGAACACATGGAGAACATGGATACTCCTCACCAAAAGGCCCCAGCTGGCCTGATACGTTTCAACCCTTTTTTTTTTAGGTTTGAATATATTTCAGAAAGTATAAATATGTAATATATTGCTGTCTTAAGCATTTTTTTGACCTTTGGTAAATCTAAGAGTTCTGCAAAGAGTAGCATATTTAAACATACAAAATGGGCTGGAGATACTACACATGAAGTTTTACTGGTGGTTGAGTTTGACTGAATAAACTATTCATGAATTTTGAAAGAAGTGGTCAGTGAATGAAAAATGATCCACAGTTTAGAACTGTTTTACTGTGAAGTGTTTTGAAAACAGAAACTATGAGAAACAACCAACTGTAAGATATATTTGTATATTACAGTAAGAGGAAGAGGACGTATTTACAGTAAGAGGATTGTTAAGAGAATTGTTAACATGCTTTTCTAAAAATAAGTCTCAAAACTCAAAATAGTAAAACACATCATGATGCACATCAAAATGCACATCACATACTGCATCTCTTGCAATAAGAAACAGTAGCCTGCATTCAAATACGTATTATTTTTGAGGTGTATTATTCATTTTACATGTAATATTTAAGGTTTGAACAACACAGATTTACTTTATTTCTTTTTTACCCTCACTCAAATCTTGCTTTACATTTTTAATGTTATACTACACTGTATTGTGCAGAATAATCAGTTGAAAAAAGATTGTAATGACTGCTGGAAACATACACACACATACTATATAAACACAATGCTCTAACAACAACTGTAAAACTATTAAACAAAACTTGTAAAGGACAAATGTTCAGTACAGCCAACAGAGAACAAGCTGTGGGTTGTGTTCACAGCGCAGAAAAAAAGTCTTGCCTCCTGAGATCCAGTGACAGTACACAGAACCTGGAGTGACATATCCAGCTCTGCTTAGTGCCCACATCAATATGACCACATCCCTCCGCTGCCTGAAGAACAGGCATGTGTGCATAGACACGTCATATACCTTCTAACACTGAAAATAACTCTTTTTAGAATTCAGAAGTGCAGGCCCAGTGGCACATACTGTAATGTGTAGCGTTGTATTTTAAATGACAGTGCCTTCCAAATTAAGTTTTTATTTTTGAATATTGTGTTTAATGTAAAAAAACTGTTTCCACTGTTTTCCAAAGCATTTAGAATTACAAACAGAGTGCAAGCAACAATTTATTTGATTAACGGGTTTCAGGTTTCAGTGAGTTAGTCACAGGTTCCAAATTTACTGTGTAAACATTTGTAAAAGTAAACACTTTAAAATGTCTGCATAACATATTCAACTTCCAATGAATAACTTTTGCTGAAGTGGAGTTAAAACTAATTCAGTTCCAGATCTAGACACCCTCGTTTTTCTTGTTCATTGAATCATTTCCCCCCCTTTTCTCTGTAATGTATCTTGATCTTGATCAAACAATGGTCGTTTGGATGTGGAGGTGAGCATGACAGTGTGATTGTGTTTCTTTTGTATAAGGAAACTGTAATCGTCAACATATTCAGGATGTGACCACCTCGTATTCATCAGGAATCCAGCACAAGTCTTCTCCCTCAGGGATTCTCTTTACATTGCAACACTTCCCCTCTGGCAACCGAAACCAGGCTGTGCACAGACAAGCATAGTTAATAGGCCTCAGCGTCTGTGTCTCAGTGAGAGCCACACACAATATAGATGAGCAGATTAGATAGATGGAAGATGAAAGAGGGAAAACAAATCAGAGGCAAAAGTGGGAGGAGAAGGACCAGAGAGAATAACAGTGTGGTGCGAAATCTTTCTATTGCATATACACACACACCCATAAACAAGCGTAAGGAGGAGAGGAATATAAAAAAACAGAAGTGAAAATGAATTGAGGAAGGAGAAAATAGAATCTAATTTGTAGTGTTAGTTAATAAGAGACAGACATAGACAGAGGGAGAGAGTGAGAGATGGAGGGTGAGAGGGAGAGCAGCCAAATGACAGAGGCGTGTTTGTGCTCTGATTAGGCTGAGCCAAATGGAGGCGGCTCACCAATGGAGATAACCAACAAAGACATCTCTTCACTGGGGACAAATCTATGAACATCTTTTCACGGTCAATAGACGGAGGCATTCTTTTGTTTTGATGGAGGAAAAAACATTGGCCTTGGTGGATCCATCAATGCAACACAAAGTTTACCGTTCATCTGCTCTTGAATAAAGCAGATGACCAAAATGCCTACTGGTTTTGGAGTCTATGGGCATGAAAGTGTGTACAAGAGCCATTTTCATTACTTATTATGCTTAAGTAAGCCACTACTTGAAGCTATGTTATGTTTATGTTCTTATGAACTAAAAATGTGAATGTCTCTCACCCTGGCTGCCAAGATATGATGCACTCAAGCTGAATAAACAATGACGTGGGCTCTTTGGGCTAAGACAGGCTTCCTGGCATGGGTGTGCCTGCAACCTATTTGGTTTCTCATCTTTATGGTTGGCGACAGTGAATAGATCAGATCCATGGCAGTGCTGATGGGGTCCAGAGCAAGGTTTTCTCTCTGGCAGGGATATAAGGCTGGGGTAAAATCCAGGGTTGCCAGGCAAGACAAACGTTAATACTGATAGACTCTTTGAAGAGGTCACTGTCTATCACATGAAGACTAACTGTCTGTCTATCTATCTATTTACATCACTCTTCTCAGTATCTGTCTTTGAGTCCTCTCTCTCTGTCTGTCTCATACACGCATCCACATAAACACTCACTAAACTCACTCACACGCTGCCAGGGGCATAAGAGAAAATCACAGCCATCCTTGGGAAACAAATTAAAAGGATAATCATCCCTTGGTTGAAAATATTCCCTCCTTGGTGTCGGTCAAACCAGAAAGCAAAGCATATGGTTATTTTTCTGTAAATTAAGAATATAAATGCTTCTCTGCACTAGATTCCCAGACGTCTAATTACAACATTGAAAGAGAGAGAACTGATCCATGGTGGAAGAGGTTAGAAACCCAGAGGAAGATGATATGTTACAGGAAGAAATGTGAGTGCGCAGAATGGTGAGAAAAGTGTGATTTGTTTGAGTACATGCGCACTTGCATGCAATGTTTGTGTGGGTTTTTTTGGTCCTATCCTATTTTTTTATCTGCATGTTTTTTTTTGTTGTTTTTTTTTTACTTTTCAACTTCGTCTTGCTCTTTGTCTTATCTTGCCCACAAACAGGAGTTTCAGGTTTTGAGCAAAATCTGTGCATTGACATCAGCGGCTTTGCTGTCAGACTCCTCTTGTGGAATATTACACCAATCTTACCTCATTGTACACAGTAAAAACAAGAGGATCATATTACCCCAGCTCAGTTTACATCATCTCTAAGCCCAGCACAATCAAGCATCACCATCCCCTTGTTTGATAATTATAATGCTTGTACACAGATTGAACCATCTAATCACGGAGTTTTACATTGGAACTGGTAGTTTTGAGAGAGTGAACAGAGCGGAACAAAACAATACGGCAGTGGGCAAAATGTGTCCCAGTTTGGAAATTCCTGCTGGATTGTTTATGTTCTGGAAGAGCAATAGGGAAAGGGGACATGCTAATGTTGTAATGATAGTGACAACAGTGGTTCTGTCTCTGTAAAACAATGTGTATGACTGGCCAGCTAGAGCCAAGATTCTTTTGATTTACGTTCTGACCTCCAAACGATCCCGAATGGCCTTGCAAACAAGCAGCTCCACTCAGAACGAGAGATGATCATCCCCCTCTCCATGTGTGAATAAACAAGTGACCCACGTTGGGTCTGTGAGAGGTCACTGCACAGCGGAGTTATGGAGATGGACGAAGGAGGGGGCAGACAGACAGTGGGCCTCGGAGAGACAGAGAATGAGTGAGAAGGAAGGAGGAAGGGGATGAGAGAGAGAGAGGGAGACAGAGAGATAGATGTATGTGTGTTTGTTTCTCCCGGTGGCCTCTGCTGCCCTAAAGGACCCAACTGCCACAGGCCAGCCACAGGGCAACTTACAGGGCTTCTCCTGTTTTGACTATATAAAGATTGATAGCTCCCTTCAGACCCCAGATCAGCTCTGTGGATATAATATGTCCCATGTGGCTACAGTCACATGCAGCCATGTTAAATGGTGGCTGACCTCCACCTTTTTTCCAGTGTTCATCTGTCTTGTTACGACTTGAATATATTTCTGATCCATGGATGAGTCATATGGCTGTTCTGTTTACCGTTCTGTGACACTATTCAGGATTATTCAGAATGGATCCTTGATAGCAAGGAAAGTAATAACAGAAACAGTTAAGTGGAACCTGATTTTTATCCATCCTGACCTGGGATTAGACTGAAGCACCCTGTCTAGACATCAGCTCCACTTAATGCCAACATCCCACAGCACCCGGACCTCTGTCTTTCTTTTGCTTCCTTTGTTTCTTTCACACTTTCCCTCTTGTATTTTCTCTTTTCCATTTTCAGAACTCAGTTCTCACAATTTTCTGACCTCTGAAGCTCCCTTTTGCTTTTGATCTCTGACTTCCCAGTCTATCTCTTCACTCACTGAGTCAGGCTTAGGTGTGGTTCCCTGGTGATGATGATAGACAAAGGAGGATGCGGTAAAATGGCTGAACCAGGGATGACCCAGCAACAGAGAAGGCAGACAGATTGCAAAGAATGTATCCTACTAACATACCAAAGACAACTATTGATGTTCTCGTTTTTTTCTTCTCTCTACTACTACATATTCACTGTCTAAAAATGCAAATCGCTTGTTAGCCAGTACACAGCAGAATGCATGACGACAGAGACTAAGCATGTTTAGTGGCTCAGTAATTGTGACAGGGTTACAATTAAGGGAAGCCCTAACCACATCACGCTGCCCTCATTATACTGCAATTATGTTCTTGATTGTGAAACAAAGGTACACAACAATGGTTTGATAAGACCTCTTGTTTAATGAGACTTTGCTGTAACTCCTGTGTTCATTCAATTAGTAAACAGGTCTTCCATTCAGGCCTGGGCACCCCAATTCTTATTTTCCCAAATGTGGCACACCCCCACCCCCCAGTGCCCCCCAGCCCCCCCCCCACCCGCCTGCCCTTAGCCTTCAGCGTCCCACATTGGGTCTTGGCATCCCCCTGAACATTCAGGACATACAGACTCCTCCCCCAATCTCCTCAGATATCCCCCCCCACACACACACACCCATTTGATTGTGATTGACAGCTTCTTTGTTCCATTGTGCAGAGCTGTCGCCTCTGATGAAGACACATACACTGAGGCGCTGCACTCATTGTACACTGCACAGAAACTACAGGTCTGCAATCAGTTGCACTGTCCTCTGATGATGAGCTCCATGCAGTCTGACTGGGTGAGGGTAACTGGCCAGGACATGGCAGGGCATGGCAGGATGGGATGGGAGAGGGTGTGTGCAGAAACGACAAACTCTGGCTAGGCTATCAAGGCCAGAGCGCAGGTCTCTCCCAGTGTGGACCAGGGGGTCCCGGCCCGATGGGCTGAGGGGGCCAGCTGGAGAGGGAGGCTCAGGGCTGCGCAATGTGTCTGAGGAGGCCGTCATTAGGGTTCACCCCTCCTCAGGGATGGGAACCAGGTCACATTCTCTCACACGCCACAAAGCATGGTGTGTGTGAGACGGGTGGGGGTTCAAGGGAGGGGTTTTGATGGGGAGCAGGCCATGACCTCTTTATATCCATCAACAGATCACTAACTTGGCCCATAGACATGCTCATACAACACATTCACACACACACACACACAAGCATGCATGCAAACACATGCTAATATGTGCGTATGCACAGACATGCACACTCCCAAAAATGCATATGCAAAATCAAGTTCGCGCTCTGCAAGAGGCAAGAGTGTGTCTTTACCTGAATACGGCCCCAATAGCTTAAAGTCTCTGTTAGCTGAGATACTGTTGTTACATTAAAACTTTCTATAATGCTTACCACTAAGGAATATCTATCTTTCCAAATGAACCTTTAAAAATTATCAGTATGGATTGATATTGACCATTGTATTATTGAAACATAAAGTGTCAATCAATGACTGAAACAAATCTGCTTATGAAAAAACATCATGGCCAGTGTTTGCCACAATGTATAATCACAATCTAAAGATTCAAACAATTTAATTATATTGCACTTGTCTATCTCAGGCAACTGAAGACAAATTCCTTTACACTCCAACTCCAACTCTACTTGTTGCTGATACTGTGAAATCCACAGGTTTGCTGCCAGGAAAGAAAACAGTGAAATACTGCCCCCTCTTGGTACCCAAGGAGTCTTGCAGAGCTTTTAGTATCAATAAGCATCAGTCAAAGTGATCACATTTTGTTACTCCTATCCTTAAAAAAATACCTTTGAGGGTAAATCAGAAATCTCTTTATTTCTAAATCAAGATGCTAAATTCAAAATATCTGACCCTCCCCATCACAAACCCTTAAAAACCAAAAACATTCAGTTCATCAAAAGATTAAAAATATGATTTAACAGCAGTTATGACCATGAGAACACAATGTTAAGGCAAACATGAAATTAATGGCACAACACAATAAAAGCAGATAAATTCTTTCTGTCTCTGTCATACATGTTATCTAAGCTACACATTATAGCATTATTATTTCTCTATAGTTTTATTGTTTCTCTCTGTAACTGAGTTCATTTTTTGTGCATTATTGTTTTTCCATGGGGCTCGTATCTCATGTCCTGTGTGTTCTCTTTAAAACAATATAGACATCTAACTGCTTACACTATATCTGTTCAGTTGCTCCCATATAGCAAGGACTAAGGCATGGCTTTCGCTTTATGATATGTATGTACAATAATCCAATGTGTGTGTTACTTGTATTTCTGTGTCTTTGAGTATGCATGTTTCTGTCTGTGTATGTGTGAATACATGAGGTCATCCTGCATACAACATCTTGTGCAATTGTGCATGTTGTCTGGCAAAGCTTATCACGGTAGTGTCTTTGAACTAAAAGGCACCTTCTCTCTCCAGGGTTACTGGCTCTGCTCTACCTGCTTAGCCCAAAACCTCAGGAAAAAACTGGGTGGATCAACAAACTGGGAGGGTAAGGGACAGGATTGGACCCCCTCTTCAGTTAGGTGAGACGGTGCGTCTACGCAGGCAGCTGCATGTCAGACACTTGAGGATGCTCATGGTGATGTGCATGAGAGGGCCAAAATTGAAGAGCAGGTTGTAGAAGGTGTTGACAGACAGGCCACCAGTCTCATCTGCGTACTTTAAGGCCACAATGGGTGTGTAGAGGCTGTTGGTCAGGTTCCTGAAGCGAGGGCTGCTTGACTCAATAACCTTTTTAATGCACTGGAGAGATGAGACGCAAAAGAAGAAAGTTTTGACTGATTTTATCGCTATGCAGGCTGGTTGAATGTTTGTACCAGTTAGTGATCAGATAGATTGGGTATAATGTGAGTTAGAAACCTGTTCCCTTACTTTGGCTATGTCCTCTGGCATCTGGCCCATGGCTTCAAATATATCTATGGATGATGGCAGGTAAACGTCTTTAAAATAACGAACTGTGTCGGCATCTACTCCTGGATACTCCATCTTGGCCACATCCTCCATCATCTTTGTCTCAAACTCAGTGTGTACTGGGCCAGGCTCAATCATGGACAACCTGTGGGGAGTCAGATGCAGAAAGGCCGTGAGGGAGCATGTACAGTACAAAGTAAAGACAGATGTGAAGGAAGAACAGAGGAAAGAGGGTAATCTACCGGATATTGAACTTCATCAGTTGCACGGCCATACTTTCACAGAAGCCTTCCATGGCAAACTTAGAGGCAGTGTAAACATCATTGAACACCACTCCTAAACCAACAAAGCAGAGAGATAAAGGACCGGTATCACTGCATTGTATTATCAAATTCCACAGTACTCAATTAACAGCAGACATGAGTCAAACATCATTTGCACATAAAGGCCTAAGCTACTTGAATCAACCATGTAACAGATAGATATTACACAGGACAAAAGTGCCAGACAGAATATGTAAGTCAGTTTAGCTTACTTGCTTGTGATCAGATACTCTACTGCAGCAGGCCTCTACTGGAAATGTAAGGCATAGGCCGACAGCCAATAACTAAAATAAAGTTAAGCTTTAAAATACAGAAATATTCTCAGATTTCATCAGTCAAGCATTCTTATATAACCTTAAACAAAAACTGCTCGCTAGCATTGTCAGTATCTACTATTGGTAAGCAATACATTTTAGCAGATTACAAGAAGCTAAAAAACTCAGCATTTTTAGCATTTAAAAAAATAATTGAACTTAATTCAATTATAATGTTTCAAGTTTGTTAAGTGACACTGAAATAGTTTTGCATGGTACTATAAACTCTGATTTCTGACTTCCCTACTTTAATAGATCCTAAAGCACAGAACAAACTGTATGATTTACAGCTCAATATGACTGATTTTCAAGATTTCAGACTCTGCATGGTCTGTCCAAAGGATTTTCAGGTCACCTTGGATGATCAGCATATGTATGGCTTGTTGCTTGCAGAAATTTAGAATTCAGTTCTCCTGCTTTTCAACTGAGACTTAGACTACTGTAACTAAAGACGTCAAAGTTATATCAGAATTATTTTTATGACTGCAAATGTGATGCTAAAGTTTACTAAACTGGTTTAAAATATGAGTGCAGTGCTCCTGTCTAGAACTGCAAAGTCAGTCTTAAAACATGTCTTCAAGTATCATAAATCATACCCTGAAGGCCCATGACACTGCTCATGACCACGATGTGTCCTGAACGCCTCTTCTTCATGTCTGGCATCACTTCTTTGATCATGCGAACAACACCAAAGAAGTTGGTCTCAAATACTCTTTTCATCTCCTCGATGCTGATGCTTTCCACAGGTCCCAGCAAGCCCACACCTGCATTGTTGACTGACAGGAAACACACAGACACAGAGATGACACACTGCTTGTATCTCCAACATTGCAATTATCAAAACCTTTAAATGGTTAAGATATTGTTGAAGTGATATCTGTATTGTTTGCACACTTCAATTGACCTTTCTACAAGAATAAATTCCTTACATAAGGTATTACTTGATATTGCCACCAGATGTCAGTGTGCGACAACAACAGAGAAGTGTGATGTAACACCAATCCATGCTGAAGGGCCCTCTGGGTCTTGAGTAATTAGGTGAAGGGGGATACAATGTTGGATTTAGAGTTAGATGGAGGCAGGTTTATAAATAGAACCTTTATCCAGACTATAAGTTTAAACACAAGGACTGAAAAGAGTCACCTATTCAGGAGTTATTAATCTAGCAACATACAATTTACTGCTCCCTAAAACAAAATGACCATAAAATGACATAAGGGGCCTTATAGAGTGATTGAGCAATACCAAGGACAATGAATTGTTGGTGACGTGCTGAGACTTCTGGGTTTCAAAATACATCTTTGTACAGCTATGTATTAGCTGTAAGGACCCCCTCCCCCTTCAGAAAAAGAACAAGCAAAAGAAGGTGTCATGGGCAGACAGAGCTGAAGACATAGTTTCAGCTATATTTCACATTCTCAGGATGTCAGTATGGTGGCCCTTTCTGTTTTGGTACAGAATCTATCTTCCCACTGGAATTTCAAGACTCTCCCAACCTCCTCCCCCCACATACTCTTATTGTCAACTGCTAAACCATGGGGGACAGTGCTACATGAGGGTGACCTTGTTTCAAAACATTCAAAACATTTGTTCACCTTTGTCCTAAAATTGTATTATTATTACAGTAACACCACTGTTGTTATGATTTTTGCTTTTTTTTTTTTTTTTTTTACTTCGTCGGTTAGATTTTTACTGTTACACTCTCTCTCATGAAAGTGTGACATTACTGTTTGTGATAAATACAGGCTTCTTTAGTGGGGAGGTTGAGGGTTAGTGTGCATTTGGTTATCATTCCTACACACAGATAAGGAACTGAATAAAGGTCATACAGTACATTACTTAATGACTTTAGGCTATATACTAAAACCATTTATCAGCTGTTCTAAAATATATAATAAAAGAAACAAAACACATTCCTACTCATATGTTTATCCACATACAAGGGACAGATAAAAGAAGCCATGTCATTCAAAGAGGGGGAAAAGGGTCAAATGGGAGATGCAGGCCTAATTTCAGGTGTATCCCACTCACTCAGGATATCAATATGGCGGTCCTTAACATTGTTGATGCACTGCTTGACGGATTCATCACTGCACACGTCTAGCGGAAGCAACATCAAGGTCTTGCCATATGCATCTCCTGCTGCCTCCACTAGCTTGTCCTTCTTCTTCAGGTCCCGCATAGTGGCAATGACTGATAGGGTGAAACAGAGAAGTGGGAAATATTACTTTACCTGTATGATGTGGCTTCAAAAAAAGAGCCCATATAATACCAGTAAATGGTTCTTTAGACTGGGAAAGTCTAGAAAGGCAAAAAGGCAAAAATAATACTTAGGAGTGTGTGGCGCAATTATCAGTGTTAAGATAACTTTTTATTTGAGTTATGGCTTAAAATCATGGATAGTTCTTTCCTGTAGTTAAAAGAAAAAAACTCTTGACCCATTGTCACACTGATGAAGTGACACATAAGAAATTTCTGATCTGTGAGTCCACCACTAAATGACTTCCTTAACACACACACACACACACACACACACACACACACACACACACACACACACACTCAAGAACACACACTCACAACTGTGACAGAGTCAGACGTGTGGGTCAGAGTTCCTAGCACTGACCACGCCTGTCAGTTTACAGAACACAGAATTGATTTCCTCTGAACTTTACACGCTGGGCAACATTAACCTACATAAAGCACAGGAATCTATCATGACCAGTGACAGCAGCACTGTGTTGACTTGGCTTTCATGGCTTCTTCCATGCTGTGTGTTGCTGACTGACATTATCTAGCAGAGAAAAGAGAGACAGTGCTGTTGCACAATTATGCTGTTGCATAATCAGTGCAAGTAAACAACCTCTTATTCATACATTCATCTGAATCTACCTGTTGTCCTTGACAGATAAAGGCAAACCCTCACCTAATTCTTGTCTGAACAGAGACATGGTTGGATAAGCAAGATTAAAAGAGGGATTGCTTTTTCACTACCATGCCATGTTACAGTTACTAACATTTCATGATGTATAGTAAGGAAACTAGGCCCAATTTCTGAGACTGTTTTGAGCGTCAAGCAACATATTTGTGTCTTTGCAAGTAGTCAAATACACACTATACATTAATGATGTCTCATGGAGTCTAATTAAGCCTAATCTTATAATTTGACAACTGTGTGTCCATGAAGCAACAAAGAGATTTATGTATTGGTAGAGAAGTGAACAAGAGATCCTTTGTTCTTCTGGCTCCTGCAGGAATTACTCTTGGGCTGCTTAAACATTCTTGAATGAACCACATTGCATTGCACACACAGAGGTCTTTTGGGGGGTTCTCTGAGTTTGGTGCATGTTACTGCAACTAATAATTACTTTATGCACAATGCAATATTTAATCTCTGTTGGATTTCCTAAAGACCCTGGGAAAAGAGCAGATCAACTTCAGCCACCTCAGAGGTGGCTTTATTGAAAGCAGGTCACATTGTGAAAAGAAATCTGCTCAAACCAGTGTTAAGGGCACCGTTTATCACTATTGTTTTGCTCATCTATTTCATGGTAATAAATCCCCCAAAGAAAAAGAAAACTTTAACTAACCCTTGCACAGTGGTTCCTAAAGTGGCAACAGGACAGCAGCAATGCCTTAACTTGGCTAAAATGAGTTTCATTAGAGAATGTAGATGACTACTGAAATCATGGGTTTCACAACTAACTGAGTGAAGGCCTACAGCCAATTATGTAATTCTGCATAAAGTCACATCTAATAACAAGGGGGGTCTTGAAGGCAAACTCTTACCAACAGAGGTGGGGGTGGGAAGGTGGTCTAATGTAATTCTGTGTGAGGCTCCATGACATGTAAAGGTTTTGGATCTCCAGTTCCTACAGTGACATTAATGATGGCTGGGATGCAGGAGAGGAGACGCACAGACCAACAATGTCAAAGTGGGGCACCCTAACTCCACTGTGCACCAATGAAGACTTCAAATAAGGCCCTTGCTTTAGAGTGAACCCTTGCTTGTACAGGTCTCAAACTTTGTCCCCCTTTCAACACTCGCTCCAGTGAGGGGACTATAGGCACATTAGACACGGCACTAAACCGGAGCAGGCGGTCTACAATTTACTGCGATAAAAGGGGGCTTTGTGCTGGAGAAGTCACTTGAAAGAGAACTGACAAGACTCCTTTTATGATTCCGTCTGGCAAGCGGCATCCTTGCAGAGCCCTTCCCTGGAAACTGCGCTTTCAGATGATAATAGGTGAACCAAAGGGGCGACTGAATCCCAGTCTTTACAAAAGGATATGGATCCGATATCACTAGAGTTAGCTATTTCAATGGACACTTCACTAAATCACTTATTTGCGTTAAGACAGAAAGTTGCGCATGAAACTCAACCGTACTTTGTGCGTAAAGGAGGCTTGGAGCAATAGCAGAGCTTTGAAGGGACAAGTAAACACGGAATAGG
The DNA here is from genome assembly GCA_002120245.1 of Maccullochella peelii. Classification (NCBI taxonomy): domain Eukaryota; kingdom Metazoa; phylum Chordata; class Actinopteri; order Centrarchiformes; family Percichthyidae; genus Maccullochella; species Maccullochella peelii. The sequence goes on along the minus strand of LKNJ01000336.1, from coordinate 121,139 downwards.
TTTTCAAGCGAACCACACTATTATGGGATTGCGACTAATAGGTCCGATCAAAGAAACAATGTAGAAGAAAGCGCATTTACCATGGTAACGCTTCTTTTCATCTTTGGCCAGCGTGACGGCGATTCGTAACCCGATGCCGGAGGAGCAGCCGGTGATCAGCACAACTTTCTGCCCGCTGTTCGCCATGATTTGTTCGGGTAGGCGCTGTGTTTTTCAGCGGTCCTCTGCTCCGGATGGTCGCTGCCGAAGGAGCTACCGATCACCGGACTTTAAAGCACTAAAGCGGATCATGCAGCCACCGCAGCCATGTGAGCGTCTAATGCAGTCACATGCTCAATAAAATCAGTAACCAAAAAAAGACTTGGCATCACAAACACCCCTCGTAGTCAAAATTTAAAACTTGATAGATGCCGCCTGCCCTGAAAATGAAGTTAATTCCTTAAAAATGTGTGTGGCCGTGCATGCGCGCACGTGCGTGTTGCAGAGGGGGCAGTGCTTATTTGATTTCTGAGCTGGTGACAACAAGTAACTGTTATATTCATACAGTATTCACATAATGTTTTGTTCATACTTGGTAGCCTGCATTACTAAATTCTTAATAGCACTTTTACCATGATATACCAACTTTTTAAAAAACTATTATTTAATCTTTTATAATTAAATTAATTATTATTAAATTACATTAAATTAATTAGATAAATTGTAACACAATATTTTAAATGAACTATTAAATATTTGGGCTGCACATATGATTTAATAACAAATCACATCTATTATTATTATTATTATGTTCTTTGCTGTTGCCAAGACTATATATTAACCCAAATTAAACGCTTGGTGTTCGGTTCTAGTTGATTTATTTATAAAACTAGTCATCCCATGCTTACCTTGATTTTGGAATTTAGTGTTTATAGTAAATTAATGCGCTGCATTGTACTGCCATCTGGTGGTAAGAAAATGTGCAGCACTCGGGCTTACTGAATACTTGATACCTAATCAACTAAATCACATCAAATACCTAATTAAATAATTCCAATTTCATTTATTAACTAAATAGAAGAATGTAAGAAGAATGGCTTGAGTTCAGCTTTAGTTTGGTTAATCTTCACTTGGGGGTCAAAGTGCCTGCGATAAGATCTCAAACCAGACTTGCTTCTTTTTTTCTGATGAAAGTCCATAGTGCAAGAGTCAGAGTCTGCCGTGTTTGTGCATGTTGCTAAATGTGATGCAATCACATGCAAACTGTAAAAGGTAGAGGACTATAAATTTATGTTTTCCAATTGCTCTAATACTGGTCCTCATAATCCCCAAGCAGGGATGAGTGGATGGTCCAAAGAGCAATCTGGATAGATTAATGAGTGAGTGATTTGTTGAAAGTAGGTTAATCTGTGGTTTATGTCCTTCTCTTTTAACTCATGTAAACTGTTTTTGCATCTACTTATCAAATGTCATGACAACTTTACATGATGGAAATTTCAAACACAACTGCATGGTTCCCCCAATTGATGATGTTTTTTGATTAGATTGTTGGTCCCTTTGCTTTTTGATAAATGATTTTAATGCTTTAAAATATCTGATGTTTTTAATGTGTTCATTAAACAACGGAATAATTAGCACATTTGTTTCTGTTTTTAAGAATTGAATTAAACTGGGATTATTATGGATCTTCTCACCTCAGGAGCCTTTTGTTTCTCATTTGGACATTAGTCTGATACATGAGGCTGTAAAGTAGCTCCACACAGATTACATGACTTTGAATGAATTCTTTATTGATTTTTTTCTGCCCAGCTTTTGAAACCTGATTATTTCCCCACTGATGCAACTAAAACTTGCATGCCATTCCTGATTATTTCTGACACAAAACATTTCTGTTTTAATCCTCCCTGGTTAACCCCTTTAACCACATTCCAATTTTAACATGTTAACACAGTGTGAAGTACCAAGGTCACTCTAAGGACAAAACAAGAGAATAGGTGAAAGCAGAGGACACCCACTCACGCACACACAGACCAGCAGAGGGAACAGTAGGAGAGGATAGGGACGGGTTCCTGAGTTTTCTAGCCTGTTTGTCTCCTCTGAGAGTAAACTGAGGTTACTTATGGACAGGCCTCCATAGTTAAGAGCAGCTATTAATTTCTGTCATAACTTTGAAAGGAGAGATTGTTCCCACAGGGAAGACATATTTTAACAATGAGTGTAGTTCTGGCCTGATCCATTAAGGGTCAGCCAGTATAGCCAGCAGGCTGATGGTGTGAAGACAGGTCTAGCTTTACTGTGAAAAAGCAACCTCAAACCTGTGATGCATATATAACTCAACATATGAGAATACTTAATGAAAAATCTTAAACTCCCAGTCATCAGTGCTTGTGATAAATGGTCTATTATGTTGACAACTGAGAGCAGACTGTCAGCTTACATAGAGTTCAGGCCCAATTTCCTTTTGCTGTCTCACAAAGCTGATGTCTGCTTATTTAGAACGTCCCTAAGCCATGACCCATTTTTCTCACAGAAGTTTACAATGAGATTATAAATGTATAATTTGCATTGTCAGATAAAGCGGCTTTAAATCCACGCTGACAGTGTGAAAAACACCATGCACTGCTGTGACATTTTAGTTTATATATTTATATTTGGCTACATTTCAGATTTTAAGCATTTGGCTGACAATCTCAATTGTAACCTACAATTGAGTGAAGGCAGAATAGATCACCAAAATCATAAGCAACCAAAGTCATATATGAAAAAGAATACCTTTGAGCCTGTACACTATTAAAAAAATCCACTAATGAAATGCATTTTTATTGGCAAATGTCATGGCCAGGGACGGACAGAGAATGAAAAATGACCATGAACCTTTGACCCAGACCAGCCCACCAACACTGACCAAATATCAAAAAATAACCATCCACCAGTATGGTGCTAAAAGGGCCGGAATAAGCCGGTGGACTAAGGTCAGGGTCGTTCCTGGCATGCTTTCCCTTGTGCCTCCGGAGAAAGTGGACAGGTGTGGATGGAGACGAGGTGGGGTGCTGGGCAGCCAGTGATGTCTACCGGCCTCCAAGCTATTGCTGTGGAATTTCAGAAGATTGAGGCACTAAGACACAGAAGGAGTGAGGAAAGAGACAAAGAAGTGGGGATAATACAAGCCCATACATGCTTTTCCATGCCACGTGCTTTCTCTGCTTTTAATGTCTTGTTGTAAACCCTCCTCCCCTTTTCACCACAAACCTTCCCCTCTCCACTTTCTCTTCTTCACGTCTGTACCTATACAGTATCTAACCCTCCTTGTAGCAATCCGTTTTTCAACATCCTTCCTCAGAGTTTTCACCTGTTCCCTCTGACACCTCTGAGCATACGCCAGCTGTGCCCTGGGCCCAAATCATCCGTAACTTCTTTATTCAAATCCAAGGCATATAAAATGACACCCCGATTGCCTCTAAACCTACTTTTATAACTTAATAGTCAATTTCCTGTGTACTGACTTTAGGGATACATGAGCAGATGCTCCTGGAACTTTCACTGCTTTTCCAGCTGACTTTATAAAGCCAATGTCTGTTTTTGCTCATCATAATTAAAGATGGATTGTGTGATTAGGTAGAGATGCTGTTCTAAATGTTCAATGCACATTAGACTATTTTTCATAAGAAATTAATGTATACACTGCATTTCAAATACTTCCCATTCTTTATACTTCAAAATTTTAAATCTTAATGCATGCTCATTTTTTAATTTATTTTACAAATAATTTCTAGAGTAATATTCCTCTTACAGCAAGTGCATCAGATTGACTGTCCCTAATTGTTTGGCCCTCCTGTTGATAGCATCTCCATGCAGTAGCATTGGACAAGAGACAGACCCTGGCTGAAGCTACTGAAAGGATAGGGGACTCTGCTGTGTGAAAGGGCCTAGAGGACTGGAATGTTTGCCACAGGTCAGGAGTGGCGCTTTCTGCTCTTTTGTGTGCAGTCTGCAGAGGAGGTGTGGAATGCAAACTTCATGAGAATAAAAGGGACGAAGGGAAAGAGTAGCTGGGGGTTGGTGGGTGGGAGGGAGACTTAAAAATAGAGTAAGAATGGGTGCAAAGACTCAGAAATGAGTGAGCTGGGAATGTGTTTTTGGGGGTCCTGAGGCAGACACCAATAATTGAGAGAAAGTGCTAAAAGAGTACCCCACGAGCAGCACCAAAAGAGGAGAGTTAAAACTGTTGCTGCAGCTGCAGACCACACACAATGAATACTCCACAGAGAGTGCTTGACAGAAATGACACACTGAAGATCATAATGTGGCATTTCTGAGCACCAGTTAATGACATTCTAAGAAACATTCAGTTTCAGCTCATCATTCGTACATTCTCAGACATGTGCCTGTTGAAAAGAATTAGTCAAACAGGGACATTTAGCTTGGACAAAAAATGTTCTTTTTTGTCATGTACTAAATTTAAATATGAAGGTAATGATTTTTGTGGCACAAACTTTCTTTGTGGAAGCAAGCTGAAACATAAAGAACATTGGTTATTCAAAGATTTTCCGAGAAGTAAAAACAGAAAGCAAAAAGAAACAACATGGTGCCAGATACATCCAATCTTAGGCAAACTCAGTACACAGATAGATTCCCAGGGGTGCTGTCCACTTAGCCACTATGGCACCATGTTGCAGAACTCTGACCAAATCATTTGCAAGTCATGTATTCCCAATATCTGCACCTAGAGAAAAATACATTTTATATTGTAAATAAAATGACTTTAATACATTAGGCATGCATTTCCTAGGCTATTTGCAAGAAAACTGGAGTTATGGGAACCGAAATTCAAATGTATTCCACACAGAAGGGAAGTCCAAAGAAATGCTGATTTTAATCATATTTGGCGTCAGTGTTTGGATTTACTTTACGTGCCCTTGCAAATACCAGTTTTCAACATAATTGCATTGCTATTTAGATATCGAAACACAATGATGGTGTTTTGTGCTGTAAATGCTGTGATCAAATACCAAGCAATCAGTCTTATCCTGTCTGATGTGTTCACTCTGCCCCCTTGTACAGCAGGCAAGAAAACCCAGGATGTGGTTTGGTGAAAGCTCTTATGTAAGAACACATGTAGTCTGATATATGGAGATACTATCAGCAGCTCAGGGGATGTCACAATCACGTTTCTGTTGAGGTGCTTTCACAGATCAGGGTTTTTACCAGCTTCTGACAGATTAACCTACATTTACCCTCACAAGCAAAATGCGCATTTGTTCAGTGCCTGTGTTTTCTTGCTTTTATACTTGTACTATTGATAAGTCAAACATGTCAGATTTTCACTGAAAGAAACCCACATTTACACCATTTATTTATTTTTACACATGTATTGCAGACAGATGTTGACTGTTTCTTAGAATCTCTATGTGCAGAAAAAACTGTTATCTAAGGCTCATCCGTATTTCTGCTATAAATTGTGAAATGAAGTGACAATGGATTAGCTGTCAGGCTCCACCACACACACACACAAACCACAGCCTTAGATACACAATCATCATTCACACTAATCTTTAAATCCTCATTATATTACAATGACAGAAAGTAATAACAATGTTCATCACATTATATAGAACTAAATAACATCACAAGCCCATTAGGAAGCAGTAGTATGAGATCTGAAAGGATACCTAAGGTGGTTATTGCATAATGACAGATGGCAGAAAAAAAGGCATATTTCCTCTTAAACATACATAAATCAATTTTTGGCAAGCTTAAAGAGTCAGTCTTCTCTTCCTTCTGAAACTTCACGTGCATATTTTTCCTGACAGTTGGCCTGTTAGACTGATAAGAAATGATAAGAAAAGTCCACCATATTTTATCAGCACAGAATGACCTGCAGAGGGAGAGAGAGATACTTCCAATTTGTAACAGCATATCACATGCATGGAATTAACTTCAAATTCCAGTCCCGTAAGCATAATTTATGCCATTCTGAGGAATTAGAGAATAAATAAGTACAAATGACAAGAGACTGAAACTAAAATAGGGGAAATACAAAGTCTGTGATAGATTCATCTCCTGCCAAACTTCATCTATGATTTTTTTCAACGCTTATCCATGAATACATGTCAAAACACATATGGGGAATAATTTAGTGTCTTGGCATTTCCACATGATTTGTAAGTGTTAGCAGTGTGTACCAAAGAAAGTGGCTCTATTGGTTTCTGCTGTTTGATTATCAGGAGAAAGAGACTGCCAGCTTGAGCTGACTTCATTCTCCATGTTGAGCACGTTTTTTGAGCAACATTTATGTGTTTACATCAACTTGAAAAAGGATAATCTATTTTCCTTACATGAATCATTATTAGTCTGATTTATGAAACCCTCTTGGTTAATGAAAGTTGACAAACTACTGGCAAGAGACAAATGGATCGACTTTGATTTTAATTGGAATTTTCCTGCGCATTACAGTCACGTCATGTGCAATAATTGAAATCTATGTGTTGGGTCCCAGGCTCAATCAATGCATGTTTGGTGCCAGCCATTGTGGAAAACTACAGTCTGGGTGTAGTTAATGCCAGGTTTATTAGTAAGAACTCATCGTACATTAGAAACCATTATTAAAGAATAATTATCTGTGGGTAGTACAGGTCCCGTAGTCGGACAAAGGTACACATAGCACATGCTGTGGAAATATTTCTCACCCAAAGCTCAAACTACCCACTGGACTCTTAGTAACTATCTGCTAAAAGCTGCTAGGAATGTGGCCCTGACTCAGGCTGGCTAAGCTGGTACTGAGAAGGGAGACGGTGGGAGGTCAGGGGGTCTGTTGTTTACCTACCAGATCAACTCTCCATTTATTTGGGTGTTTCTGTCAAACCTCCTTCTATCTCTCACTCTCATCACTTCTTTCTTCACTTCTTTATAATCCCTCTCCCACAATTTGCTTTTTTTGAGGCTCAAGAAATGTATCTTTTCTCTTTCATATTCCCAGAGGGTCCTTTTTTTTGAATAATTTAATGATTATTTTAATCCTAAGTTTTTAACATAATTTATTTACCATGAAGAAGCATTAACATGTTTTGGATTCACATCGTAACTGTTTGTGGATCAATGATGTTTAATGTCTATAGATTTGTGGCTCAGAGTTGGGTTTGGCTAGAAATAATAAGGAACAGCATCTTCAAATAAAAGAGAGAATTGCGACTTTTAAATGGGTGTGTTTCTCCCTCTTTCTGTGGTTTGAGACTCGTCTCCCTTGAGACATTTTGGTTTGGTTTATTTTCTCTGAATGTTCTCTGGGATTTCAGCTCCCAGTTACTCTACAAAGGCCTGTTGTAGCTTGGACTCTAGAAAAATTATCTTTGGTCATTTTCCAATTAGACAAGGTCTTCACAAGTCTTATCTTAGAGCATGTCTCAACTGAATACCACAGTCTTCCTAGAATTAATTAGTCTTCTGGCAGGACTATATTCAGCCTCCACAGGTAATCGACACTGTACAGGCTTAAGTTTTGGCAGATGATGGGGGCAGATGTCTCCAGCAGTATAAAGCAGTAGATGACTTGTCACAACCAATTATTTCTGCTCTGTCTCAAGATTATTAACGTCTTGTTGTTTTATGCAAACTCAATTCATATTATGTTAGACCTGTAAAATCATATTCCTTACAAAGCACACAATATGTCTTTTCAATATTTTGATGAGGATAAATGTGTACAAAGTTGATGTTTCTGTTTTATGGAAACAGGAACTTTCAATTGTCTGGTGGATTTTTGTCTTGGATTTGACCACTCAAATTAAAGTTAGGGGGTGTGCAATAATACAGAAGTTTTTTGGTTTTTTTTAGCCAGGTGTGCCTGCCTCTGAACTAGCAGTCCACGACCTCTAACCTGATGTGTTTCAGCCTCCAGCCTCAGAGTGGTCAAGCCTCAGCCTGAACAAGCGTTACAGAAACTGCAGCAATGTTGGGCTGAGATTAGTCTGATGGTGGAGATAACAACCTGCCCTGGTCTTCAAAAACCTTAATCTCTGAACTGGTCACAGCTGCTGTAATGTTGTGGTGTATTTAGTGCTGTGTGTGAAATTCAAAGCTTGAATACATCCTCCAGCTTCAAATGATTTAGTCAAACCTCTGATCTTCACTAACAGGGAATCTGTGAGGGCCAAATAACAAGAATTAAATAGGCTACTGAGATATCTGACATTTTTGCATCATCATCATCATCATCATTATGATAATTGTCACTGTATTCAATCATTTAGACATCTGGTTCAAATTCAATTTAATCCAATATCCTATTAAGGTGCCCTTCCTCTTGCTATAGTCTCAGTGGATAATATACTGTAGTAGCCTACAGTGGCTAAACCTGCAAAAATCAGGAAACTGACAGGTTGTCAGGTACGAGTGTTGTGCTCTACATCACTTCTGTGGGTAATGACCAACTTGAGACCTTACAAATTATGCCAAGTAATAAACATGATTTATGGTGGAGTCTTCTGCAGGCGCACCGCGCACACATGAGTCCCAGGACACCGTCCTATGGGAGGGAAGAGGCGGAGGAGGTGGAGAGCAGAGGGAGGGAGTGAGGGTGAGAGGGAGAAATTGAATGAGAGGGACTGAGCTAAACTGAGAGGAGTCACCACAACAAAACTCCTCCAACAATCAAGCAAGTGGAACTACAGACTGGCTTCTCTCCTTTTCTCCCCGCATGGCTGCTGAGTTCCTGCAAATAACTTCTGCAGTATAAAGTTCTGGTGGCGGAGGCAGAGGGGGGTCTCCGCATGTAAAGATGGACCATTTAATAAGGACCAGGTCACGCAGGAGAACACCGCTACTTCTTTTCATCCTCCTTCACATAACGACGACACAAACTGGTAAAGTATCTAGTTGAACACCTGAAGAATAATAAAGTCCACGTGCTATAGATGCAAGAATAAGTGAAAATGACGACAGAAGTGACCGTGCTTTCAGTAAGTGATGCGCTTTCCCCTTTATCTAAGTTTCCATAACTTTTTTCTGGCACCTTCATTCATCACTTGACCCCCACCCAACACGATGTTATTAGCGCAAAAGCCTAATCTTTACTTTAAGGTTCACTTTTGGTGTGTGAGGCTGATATCTGTGCTTTTAATCTGTGTGAATGTGTTGGTGATGCTGCCGCTTGCCCCACAGAGTGGGGCAGACTTAAAATTGGGAGCTGGCTCAAATGACTGTTAGAAGTTGTCGGAATGTGTGCAAAGGATTTGCAATCATGTATAAGTCATTTTTTGTATATGCATACATATTAATTATCCGCGTCATTGCACAAGGAGCACATTTTGATTGATTCAGCGTTTCCTGTTCCAGCCTGCATTTTAATTTAACATATTTCCAAAGTTTGAATTTGAATGTGTACTTCCTGCGTCAGGTGTGCTGGAAGACTTACAGCGACCTCAGGAGATGTATGATGTGCGATGTCATGTTTGAGTTTGCTTGTGACCAGCGTCGGTTTACTGTGAAACGGTTTAACGTTGGCTTGAGAAAGAGGTGAATGGCTGAACGCTGACTGAACTGAGTAGATTAAAATTCCTGTCATGGATCTGTTTAATGTGTCCTCGGCTCACATAGGTCTTAAGTGAAGGTGCTTAGCCCTAACACTCTTACTGCCTTAGTTATGATTATTCGGGCACACATCAATATTTTACACGTTTTATTGCAGGCTACTACCTCAGGTCATATTTTACACAGTTGTAACTTAATTGACCCAATCACACTATGTGGAGATGTGTTGTAGGAGTGGACTGAATGGAATCATTTTTCAATTATCCACCTGCAAGAAGAGGGCCTGGTCTCTGTCAAACAGCTGTGTCTCTCTCTCTGTCTGTGGCAGTGTCCACATTTGCTGCACTTTCAGGCTTGTTCAGCAAGTGCTGCAGCCATTTTAAGACTTCCTTGTTCCCAAGATAGCCAGTAGCAACCAGATTGTGAATACATATTGTATGTCATTTGGCCCACTGCTATCTGTCACATACACAGGCCTCCATGCCCTGCGGCCATGTCCTGAGTATCCTGAACTGGCAGCAGACCATTTCCTTGCAGGTGCTGCAGTTTAAGACTCCCTGATGGAGTGACATGCCTCAACAGCATTAACCCTGTGGTCACCAGAAGTGCTTAAAGATGTCTCATTTTCGATGGTGGCTCTCCACATGCACCCACTTTATGGCTGGCAGGATTTGTTGGAATTCATCAGTTGAAATAAAGCAATGGCAGGAGGAAGTGAGCCAGCTGACATATTCACATTCAAATGACACAGCGCTGGTGGTGTTCACTGCTCTCTAATAATGGCCTGTGAAGTGAGAGGCTGGGATGATTTAAAAGTGCATGGGACATATGGTGGTGCTGATATGGCAGTCTTAGATATGTGCATGTGGTTGATAATGTGTTTGTGTGTCTGAGTCTGTGAGTGTTTGTGTGCATGTGTGTGTGTATTACAGTGCAAGAATGTTTTCCCATATGCTTTCTGTGTGTGTTCGACAGAGATGAGAGAGTACTTTGTAGTCATGTTTGCTGACAGGAAGTGAGACATTCTTGCACACATCCACAGTTAATTTCAGTTAGAATCCTCTGTTCTTTTGCCTCAACACATTTTTGATCAGTTTTCTTTTCCTTCTTTTTGTTTTTCCTGTTCCTTTCAAAGTCTGGGAATAGGGAGTGTTTGTTTTTATTTTATATGCTTTATCTCTGCATTTACATCATGTTTCTCCTCTTGCTTATGCCCTGCCTCATCCTTGACTGGTTCTATGACAGAGAGGAAATCGTGCGTACAGCCCCCTCACTGTGTCCCGTTTGATCCAGCCTCCTTGCCAATCTTGCACCAGACTCCCAAAGGAGGGCGCCAAGCTTTGTATGCCTTTGATCTAGCAGCAAATTAGTGGCAAATGAAAACAAATGAAAAAGGCAGCAGAATTTAGCAGGATGGAGAATAGGCAAAGAGGAATTTCACGCCCGTTACAGCCCCAGCGTTTTCTTCTGTTATGTGAGTTTGTGTTTCTCTAATGGAAACATTAAACATCAGAAGTCTCAGAGATGCTGATGTCCTTCCCTAGTTGCTGATGCTGCAAGTGTCATAACAAACTGCTTCTCAGACTTTTTGATGAAGCAAACTATTTGGAACTCCCCCAAGTCTTTAATATGTGGAAATGATGCTTAAACACTTCATGGCGCTGGACTGCAATCTATAGTATTCAACACACATCTGGCTTCCAGAAACTCACTAACTCCCTTCCCCTCAGGCTTCTATGGCTTTGTGTTTCTGATCACTGGATGTTTCAAGAAGATTTCTATGGGACTAGCTGGAGATGCTTTGTGTAGAATTGCAATGAGCAGAGTAGCTGACTTCTTTGCAGTGTCCCCTTACATGTCATCTGCCTCTTTATCCCAGTTTATGAGCCTCAGTTTTATCATAGTCATCCGTCACATGCTCATGCACATCTTAGTAGATGTCACAGTAGTAAGCTTTCCTACCAAAGCCATCTATAGAAAACAATATGCTACCCTTAGTGACATCTTGACCTGGCTCATATTTCAACTTATCTGAACCTGCCAAGTGTCCTTTAGCATAGACACTAAGCTGCTAACATAGATGGGAATGCTCTTGGTCTCAAGTTCCACAGAGGCTCACAACTTTAAAGTGTCTTTAAAGTGTCCCTCAGAAGCACAAAGGAACAGAACTTTTAAAGGAGCACTTGTATATACCTGTATTACACATTGTGTGTGTATGAGTGTGTAGCATGTAGTGCCATTCTTTGATTTTTCCAGCTCTGGTGTTACACTCCATAATAGCTGCCTCAATGTTATGATGTCTGAGAGACTAAATGACAGCTTGGGGTTGAAACTGGGCTTGGTCATGTGTATGCTTGCTTGTGTATATTTGTATCTAGGTAATCCTCTGTGCCTGAGGTGTGTATGCTGTATATGCACATGTGCATAAGAAATTGTGTGTGTGCACTTGTGTTTGTATTTGTTGTGGTGGTATGTCATGTTACATATTTATGAGAACCTGATATCCTCAGATCTTCCATCATCAGAACATTTTAAACCCTCCCCCCACTTCTTAAAGGGAGTTTTCTGATTAGAAATAGGGTCAGGCTAGGTTAAGGGCCAATGTTAGGCATGCAGTGGAGATTATGGTTATGGAGTGGATTTACTGTATTGAAAGAATGTCCTCACAAGTATAGAAGTACAAATGTGTGTTTCTGTATGTGTGAGGGGCAGGTGTTTTCTCTATGGGCCAAACAGCTTTTGGCCTGTCGGCCCATCATGCTGTGAACAAAGATGAGCAGAACAAACTGTGGAGATTGAAGAATGTGGTGAATTGGAAGGAAATGTGTAACCAGATTCCAATAGAATCTTGCAGCTTTGACATGAAAAGTATAATTCACAGTGAGCATCAGCATACAACAAGACACAGCCACTGACCCATATTCAGCAGAGTCCTCTGAGCAAGCTAAACTGTTTTATAATTGTTTTTATATTTAAGAATTTTTGTCATTCATCTAAAATCTTAAATTGGTACTATTTTTAATATTTGAATAACAATTTGTGTATTCCCCTCATGCAGTGCAAAATGAGCAAGGAGATGCGTTAGAGGAAAAAAGTGGCCTACATATGTGACTCAAATGTGCAATCAGTGCTAAAGATTTATGTAGAGGCACAAACTGGAGCTATAAGTCCACTAATTATGATAAGGAAATGCTAGGATTGTAGGCAGTGCCTGCATTTGTGCAATTGACATGCGTGTTTGATATGATACATCATATATAATACATTGTACACTGAGGCACGTTAAGTTCAGACATTCTTGCTCATGTCTGGTTTATCATTGTAGTTAGGAGAGAGTCAGTCAGTGGATTCCCCACAGTCCATATACTGTATATATTATGAAAATGCACTTGCACAAGAAATGGCTACAATAATTGTTGAAACCTTTTAACAAGAAGACAAATTGTCACACACAGTATCCTGTGTTTTATTCCTCAAATTTGACCATGTTTCACCTAATGTAGAAGGCTAAGTCAGATGTATAGGAAGCAAAGGGCAATGTCCTAGTAAAGAGCTTCTTTTAAGGGATGGTCTCTGCAGTGTCGTTTGCACGTAGATTCAGAACATTTCCTGTTGCTGGTCAAGTCAGGTCCAGTCATCTCTCTTACTGGCCAGTCCACTCTTTGTGAGCTTGTTCAGTTCAGCATAAAACCTCTACAACCACAGACCTCAACAACCTCTGTGTTTGCATGTTTTTGGTTGGCTTGTATCTCTTTTTGCCTACACAGGCTAGAGAGCATACTCATATAAATATTAATAATGTGGTATTACAAATAATTTGGCATTACAGGCTACATGCTTAAAATGGAACAAAGACTTAATGTTATCATCATCACTTTCATTGTCTCTTAACAATATGCATAACTTCATAACCCCCCAGAATATGTTAAAAACCATTCCCAGCAGTCGTCTACACAACCTCTGTCTTGACTTGCTCCTAAACTCTCAGTGATAACTGAAAACAGACCCAACCACAAAGCACATTCAGGGCGATAAATATCTCTGCCTCTCAGTTTGCATACTTCCAGCCCAACAAATCCCTCTGTCTCCATGTTACAATAAATTTACCTTTGTCATAGATATTTCTTAACACCCTCTTCCCTGTTTTAATAACCCTTGTTAACAAGTAAAAGAGCAAAGTGTTTGACAGATAAAATAATACAGTGATTCAGAGAGAAATTTTGACAAGGGCAGCGGTCCAAGGTGCTGTTTTTTCCTTCTGTGGGCATTATGATTGAGCTACATATAAATAGTGTAGGCAGGTTGTTTGGTCATACTAGTGTGACTGTGTGTACAGGCAGTGTATCAGACTTATTTGGCTGTTCATGTGTTTAAATTTTCATCTATTCAGAGTGTGTATTAGTTCTCCTCGCCTCATAGTGCTCTTGTACACAAACAGCAGTGACCCAGACAAAAGGTCACACCCACTGCTAATTAGATTAAAGCTTTCTTCAAAGGGCCTGGGAGAAACTGCGTCTGGATTTGTTCAACCACTGCCACTGGATCTGTCACCAATTTTTCATTATTAATCACTGTATGTTTTACAGCTTGTCACATTTAAAAGGTTTTCTGAAGAAATGCTCTCGCAACAGTAGTTTTTATGGGGAGTGTAATTTCAATAAAGATTTTAAAAGGAATAAGAGATCCATTTAAAAGAATAAGATATTGTCTGTATATATCTGCTTGATGTACACATGCTCAGCACATGGTTATGTATTGTCATCTTATTTATTATAAGATGGATGCACATCTCCAAACAGTAATTTAAAGTTCAAATGTCAGTGCTTTTCCCCCAGTCATCTCAGGGTGTGGTTCAAGATACTATGGGAACTTCTCATTGCTCAGATTAGTTTTGGCTTTATTTCTTCTTAAAATTCCCCAGTTCGCAGGCGCAATAGTTTTTGACAGTGCAGTATTGTGTGTGTGCGAGTGGTATTTTCAGGCTGAGCTGGGAGTGTAGGTGGTGTGAGTCATAAAGAATGTCTTCAGAGACATTTGCTTTAGAAACACAGAGAACACATTATGTCCATGTATGACTGAAGTGGCGCTGAGTTGTGTGACCGTGGGGCATGGAGAGACGTCAAGTGTCAAGTGTCACACAGCCAGAGAAGATACACAGATGTACACTGTTTGATGGCATTTCCAGGGGATAAAGCATGATCTGTGAAGTGGAGTCCTCATCTCTTTTCTGTCAGGAAGACTGTGGACAGCTCTGTTGCTGGACAGACATGGTTGTCTCAGAAATACAAGCACAAGAACAAGAAAAAGAAGGCAAGAGAAATGTCTTATATGGACAATCTGCATGTGTTTTATGTGCATTATTACAAACATGCACAGTAATTACACGCTGTACAGTATGTGTGTTAGCCACTACTGTTTTCCCAGATTTTCTGGATGTCTGTGAAATTGCCGGATGTTTCGGCTCTCTCCCATGTGCTCTGACCTTTCGGTGTGACTGGAAAACACTCTGACTCATCAGTCCTTAGAGATCCTATGATGCTATTTGAAACATGTTGAGCCATAAGTGGTGGGGACAGCATGCTGCACAGGCCAGCAGAGTAACCACCAGGACCATGTTCTGTCTATCAGTAGCCATACCAGAGTGTTCATTCACTCTTCCTAAGTTTCTCTAGAAGTAACATAATTTGACAGGTGAGGTAAAGGCACGATTACCACAAAGCCTAATGAGATGCAAACAAAGCCTGCTCAGACAGTCAGTGCTGTAGGAAAGGTAAAGAGGCTGCAGGAAATAGATAACTTTCTTTTATTGATTGCTGCATGGATCCAGACTTCATATGGCTGCCTGCCACTAGCCTGGGGTTTTCCTCTTGACACCAGAGTCAGGAGTGGTGGTATTGAAGTGGTGAAACAGGGGATACTAAACAGAAACTTGTTTATATTTTATGTGGGTCATTCTTGTATTCAGTTAACTTTTGATGTTGTTGCAGCAGCTATCAATACAGGTTTTTCCCCACTTTTTCCGAATCAGCTTGGCAAACTTATCCCTCAACAGTTTATTTTGCACACTTGGGTGTGGGATGCCGACTATTCCCTGCACATTTAACTGACAGATCATTGTGAATGCAGTTTCTTTTTTTGGAGGAATTTCTACTGCTTGTCTCAGATGTCTCCCTTTGGCAATGTTACACATTATGACTGTTCTCTGTTGTCTTGAGAGTGTCAGAGGTCAACAGTCTCCTGTCAACCCATAGCCGAAACATGTTTAGAATAGAGAAACAGTTATCTTTAAAACTCATAGTGGTGGAGGCAGAAATCTACTCAGTGTGGTTCATGGGGTG
Organism: Maccullochella peelii; assembly: GCA_002120245.1. NCBI lineage: Eukaryota > Metazoa > Chordata > Actinopteri > Centrarchiformes > Percichthyidae > Maccullochella > Maccullochella peelii. Next base: position 105,297 of record LKNJ01000336.1, on the reverse strand, counting down.
CATTGACATATCATCTTTAGATGCTTGAAATTTAACAATTATACTGAAAAGTTAATTGTGTTAGCTTGTTTTGAGGCCATTTTGTCAGGTGCTGCTCTGGATGGGCTGACAGAAACCCAAAAATCCTGTATAATTAGACCCATGTTGCTTCAATTTAGAACATTATTCAGACTGTTCCAAACATCACTGCCTTATAACCTCTCTTTCTCCCTGTGCATGAGAATGTATGTGAGAGATATAAGATAGAGAGAGAGAGAGAGAGAGAGAGAGTTTACTGGATTCTGACCTTTGACTAAAACACAAACTTTCAACTTTGCTATCCCAAAGGAAATTAATTTCAGGATGTTGTGGCCTTATTTGATTCCTGACTGAGTCAAGGCCACAACAGAGCTACAAAGAGCTCACTTGGGATTAGACAAAGACGGAGACACTCCTACCAATTCAATTACATACAAACATTAAGGATTAGGACCCAGACATGATGTAAAGTGCTGTGAAGAATAAAGTGCTTTGACAGAAATGTAACATGTTACATATGTAATGACGATTGAGCCTTTAGCTACAAGAATAAAAGAAACTCTGGCGTGTCATGTCTTTGTTTTTTGCTTCTGAAGTGGCAGCCTGATCAGGGAATTTAAGGATGTGGCTAACCTTTTTGATGACTTTCATAAAGTAAATATAGTCATAAGGGTGAGTTTGTTGCAACCCATTCACATTACTGGCCAACTTAACCAGCATTGTCAATCTATTTTATTGCATCAGGCGACCAGATCAGGCCAAAAACCCTGACACACTACGAGACCTTCTTGCACATACGAGATACTTACAAATTATGTTATGATAGTGCCAAAAAATGTGTAATCAAAAACAATGTCAGTGTTATTTTTGATCTAACTGTGGGTGACTGGGCTGTGACCTTTTAAAGTCAATAGATACCTCATTCCTTGACATTTAGTTCTTGGTCCACTGTCATGATGGCTAGGGCAGATTTGAAAGTAATCTTAAATGACTGTGTGTGGGTGAACATTTATTGGTGCCACTTGTACATATAACAGCCTGTGGTTTCTGTTGTTAGAAGCCAGAAACTTCTGTAATTATTTAATTTACACGGTTTGATTATGACTCTGTATAAATTGAAAATTTAAGCCCTGAGGTCTTAAATACCTTTAGATCTGTACCTAATGTTTTCCATGGTTGGAGCCTGGCTGTAATTCACAGCTTAACCTATTTATAGCCCCATTGCCATTCTAGGAGACTGAGAGGGCAAGTTCTAAAAGCTGCTTGGAATCAACGTCCTCTGCTATTCAAATAAATAATGCCATAAAATGTAAGGCAGTGTTTTTTTGCAAGCAATGTCTGGGCAACAGTAAACTCTCTCCACATGTTTAATTAACAAGGAGAATAAATGGCGAGCTCTGTATAAGCAGCAAGAGCTACAGGAGGCAATTTGGGTTTAGGATCCTCATTTCAGATGCCTGGAATGCTAAGTGCTGAGTTGCCCCGAACAGGCTCTCTCTAGCAGCTGGTGGGAGACTGGCTCTGCACAAAACTCTGATCTGATGCTCACGGCAGCACTTTATCAACAGAACATCTAATAACATGACCAGTGGACTGCAAATAAAGCACAGGCACATTGTAATGAGAGAGAACCAACACTGGGAGAAACCCCATATCTACAGGGGCAACAGCTGCTGTGCTCATTGCAAACAAGCATAATTTGATACGGTATATAGTGTATTTGCACAACAAAAACATCTCTATCTTAACAATTATTGTTATATATTATATCAGTTTTCCTGTTTATAATAAAATTCAACCTGTTTCAAGAGTTTTCATGAGAATACTATCAATTATCTTGATAGATAATGAGATCAGACCTTATTTATGCCAATGAAGTGTTCAAAATGTGATAAATGGGATGCGGACATATTGTTGCTCTCTGGTGCAGGCTGTGCAGGTGTCAGCTGTCAGGTGTGCTGCAGTAGGATTATGGGTTAGGCTGTGTACCACCCCTGTCCTATAATAACACCCACAGAAGCCTGGCCACCTGCCGCCACATCTCAGAGGAGCTCGTCTCTTCCGACTCCTAGGAAGCAGGAAGCCTACACACTTTAAGACCAGCTTCCAGTCGCACTAAACCCTGCTCTTCAGCTCTGTAACAACCAGCACTTAACTGAGCCAGACAACAAAGTGCTGTCACACTGGCAGATTTTAAGTGTTAGACTGACATGACTAAAAGCATGCTGCCGCCATCTGCCACAAGCTCCACCCTATCATAAGTAGTTTTTATAGTTTTTCATACAATGCTACAAACAGGAATACATAGATTGGTTTATTTAAAAGCATGTAAACAAAATGTTGTTTAAAGAGATAGAATTAGCGACAGTCTGAGCATGAAATTTAAAAAACCCACCATATTTCTTCTATCTGCTCTATAACTATGTGCACATGGTTCATTTTTTCTTTCTTTCCATTTCTAGCTGATCCCATTGACGTTCTGCGAGTGCTGGAGCTGTCAGAGAACATGGAGGGGGTGTCCTTGGCAGCTGGTCTCTGCACCAGCAGGAGGGGCATGGAGGAGACGGACCTGGCCTACAAGATAGACAAAAAGATCCAGCTCAGTGCTCCCACCAAACAGCTCTTCCCTGGTAGTGGACCTTTTTCCTACAAGACTATATACAGCATAGCCTTCTGCACCATGCAGCAACAAATTACTTTCCTCAGTAATTTCCTCAAATGTGTCACTTTTGCGAGGGATTCCTCTCTCATTAAAACCTTAAGAAATTTGACTTTGAACTCCCTTTACTCCTCCTCATGGGTGCTCACTGCTTTCATGGGCAATATCTTTCATCATTATTATCTTTACTCAGGTCTTACTGGCAGCGGGTGGTGCCTGCATGTTATAAAAATGTCTGCTCCCTGCTGTGCTCTTTCTTGTATGACTTAACAGCATCTCTCCTCTCCTCTTTTCTTCCAGATTCCAAATTTCCAGAGAATTTCTCCTTGATGACTACAGTGCGAGCTACAAAGGGCTCCCAGTTCTTCCTGCTTTCAATGTATGATGACCAGGGGGTGCAGCAGCTGGGGCTCGAAGTGGGCCGTTCGCCAGTCTTCTTGTATGAGGACCAGCATGGGCAGCCCACACCAGAAATGTACCCCATCTTCAAGAAGATCAACCTGGCTGATGGAAAGTGGGTAGTTTGAGGGCCTATAACTTCTCCATTAGAGCAGATATTATTGAAGTATCTGCCCTTCAGTTGATTTGACAGAACAATGTATCTGATGTGTGTGTTCAATAGAGCAGATCCACCATCACTGTGTAATTAATAGTAACTGTGCATATATAACTTTCCCAAGCCTTGAAATCTGACCTTGCATGACCTTAAAGGGAATAAGATACTTGTGGAGTGCTTGTTGCAATGATTTGACTTCGATCAAAGGAGTTAAGGAAATCAATCCTTCACAGTCTCAGGCTCAAAGGCACTTCTGTTTTGCTTGACTTGAAAGAGCTGTGAAACAGCTCTTTGCATTGCTGATTCTGCTGGGCAACAGGCTTATCTTCAGACGCAAAATACTTCCACTACTACATTTTGGCAATACCTCCCTCCCAGGCTCAACTGTCTGTTAATTCTCACTCTCTCTTTGTTCTTTCAGATGGCACAGGATAGCCTACAGTGTGCAGGACAAGTCTGTGACCCTCTACTTGGACTGTCAGAGGGTAGAGACCCTGGATCTGCTGCGAGGGGACAACGCTGCAGTCAGCACAGACGGTGTCACTGTGTTTGGGACACGGCTGCTGGACGAAGAAGTATTTGAGGTAGGACATTATCAAAGTGTGGGGACCTCTAAAAGCATATAACCAAGTGTTTTACTTTGGTATCATACTCTAAAATGTTCCTATTTGAAAAATCCAATTTCCTGTTTTTCATTGTATTTAGCCAAAGTTTCAACAGGTCTGGTTGGGCAGTTTCTAACAAGAATAGCAGATTTGATTACATCATGTACTGTGGCCTTTTTTGTACATTTCTGTATTGAGGTAGACAAAGCAAGTAAATGAGAGCTTTGGGTTATTAAATATGGAGGTGAAACCATGGGAGACTGTTTCACCAGGGTAATATGCAATGTTTATTACCTGAATCATCTGACCTTTGTATGACTTTTTTTCTTTCTTACTTTCTTACTGTTTCTCACGCTAACATTTTTATAGCTTGTTGAGTAAAGTGACAAGGATTTTTGTTGATCAGATTAGATAACTTCTTCATGCTACACCAGTGGCTAATCATTGCTCATATCTGCTTTGTTTAAAATTTTTGTCAAGATCTAAAAAACATCTAAAACCAAATATGACAGGGCTAATTTTGAAGAAATGTGCGTAAAAATCCACAAGAAATAGATATTTGGGTTTGAATAGTTTCCTCTGTAACTTTAATGCATCACCATATACATCATATTGTATATGACATACATTATGATCCAATATACAGTTGTGTCGGTGAAATTATGGGATAAGCAGAACATGACTTATATATGATAGTATGGAATTTCCCCCCTCTGCTTTTCAAGCTACTTAAGAAAAGATTTAAAGGGACAATCACAGTTCAAGAGGTTATGGGGTGACAGGGATCTCCTGCCAATCAATAGCTGCAGGAACAAAGCGGTGTAGAGGAAAATAGGTGTTTGGGAGAAAGTAGGGAGGAGGGGACGTGCTGTTCAGACATGCCCAGCCTCATCATTTCCATTGCAAAGCCAAGAAATTACACATTCTCTTTGCTTTTTGGATTTGTCAGAATAGATCAGAATAGTTGGCTATAGATGTGTTGATGTGAGTCTGAATGGCCAGCTGTGCATTTGGACATGTGAATATGTGTAGTTTGGTCATGTCAGAAAAATACCTGCTTCTTGTGGCTACACATGTTGGGCTTTTATCACAGAGTAGCAGAGGACGTGCATCACAGATAAAGTTACTGCTTAAGTCATTCCAAATTGCGTCTCCCTGAAAAATAAGATCATTTGATCCCTTTTGAAGTTGAAGTACAGTTAAGAGCATTAGAATATGTGTCCACATGTGTGTCAATGTGTTGGGAAAAATGGAGGAGCAAGGAGATTCAAACTAAGCTCTGGGAGGGGTTCCAATTCCTCTTTTTCTCTGCAGTAACCTTTATTGTCATGAGCCATTCTGTGTGCTTCCCACGACAATATGCAACCCCTGATCCATTGTCATTCCCAATGAGACTCCGCTCTAAATCTCTCGCCCACAGCATGAAATATAGATCAGCTCAAGCCCCTTCCCCTGCCATGTCCTCAAGGCTCTGTATGTGCTCAGCAATGGAGCAAGAAAGAAAAGGAAAGACAGACAGGGGTATAAGGTACAGTCAAGTTCAGAGAAATTACCATCTGCACAACCCTCTTTCCCCTCAGTGTCCCAAGAGTACCCCACAGTCTGAAAAAGGGATCATACTGTTAAACTTTACGAAACTATAGAGGGAGGGTTGTTATCACTCCCTATTGGCCTAATACACAGAAACCACAGTCCTTGGTCCTGACAAGTGAATACCTACTGCCTTTATGTTTTGCGTGCATAGTCAATAACTACCTTCCTAACCTTGTAAACATATTAACTTTATGTCCCCTATGCCCTAAATTGACCTCAGTTACCCCTCCCATGCTGTAAGTTACTCTCTCCTCTCCTTCCTACCCTTCTATCTCAGACACTGACAGGCGTTCCAGTTTTTAAATTAATTTAAATCCCACTTAAGTTAAGAAATGTGTCTCCTTGTGGGCTCTATAAATTTCCCTTGTTAGAAGCAATGGAGACCGTTTAATCTTTGGCCTCTCTCCAAAAACACTCATCTGCACTTATTTATCATCCTATGTGAAGAGTTATGATGATACAGTATTTGAGGTGATGACTAATACCTTTCCGACTATCTGTTGATCAGATCCCTTCTTTAGTCCAATCCATGCACTTTTTGTCGTCATTTTGGTCACGTGTATGGAGATTTGCACTAAATTGAGTCTTAATATCTTGTATTTGATGGCACAAGTGAAAAATCCTCAAATTAATCTTCTGTTCGATTTCTCATTAATACATGTGATGGTAAAATATGAGTTTCAGTGTGTGCATGTCCAGTATGTACAGCCATAAGTTTATACATCTGACTGTGCATATTTAAGCATGAGTGTTGTACACCTCGGTTGAGGCTAGTACCAGGGGAGGAGAGATTAAGCAGGCTGACCTCTGGGCCTCTGTTCCCAGGCCCTGGTTCTGGGAGAGGAGGCCAGTGTTCCGGCCCAGTTCTCCCAGCGTGGGAGCTCAGCATGGGAGCATGGGGACCGTGGTCAGCCACTAATGTCTCTATTGCTTCCAGATTGTCTGCAAATGACTACATAAGTTTGCTGTTCAAACTGAACACTCTGCTTGCATCTGCAGTAAAGCAAACATCAAACTGTCCACAAGTCTGGTTGTGCTCCTTCTTGGCCGCTGGGTGCCCTGTGTATGTGCCTGCAACATGCTGACTGCTTAGATAAGATCCAGCCTAGCATTAATTTGTCAGGAAATTCAGATACTTTCTGTCTCGATTAGTACTGGAAATTAGAAATGTTTTTGGCTCACTGTTATAGACATGTTGAAACCATGACTTGTCAAGCATATCATTAAAGAGCAACTTTATTTGAATGCTTAGCAACCCCATAGATTTACCACACAAATCGGATAAGCACATTAAATGGGTCAAGGTCTGTTTAAGTCATATTTTGCCTTGGTAATGACTTATGTCTGATGGTGGTCAGATGTTTTTGGTTAGTTATGAGGATCTTTTGGACTTTAAGCAAATGAGGAGCATCAAAATTCTGTTTCATTACGGTGAGCTTGTTTGTTAGAAGCTTTCGGTTGCTCCTTCACCCACACAGAGGTTGTGACTCACACAAGAACGCAAGTTATTTTTTAGAGTTTGAGATCTGATTAAGGCATTGCAGCACCTCATATACGATCTAGTTAGTTGTGATTTGGTGAAGCAGTATGACTCTTGGCTAGCTGGCACCACACACATTATTGCAAACAGCAGGGGAAAGCAAAGAGGTCACTCTCTGAAACACTAATGAACCTTTGCCAACAGAGCCATGTGTGACCTCATGCAGGATGTTTGTGAGCCATCAGAAATGTGTGGATTCAGCTGAGGTGTTTTCCTATTCATCATGTCCTCTTCAGATGTCCTTGCCCCATCCTAAATGGAGAATGGCAGAGCACAAATGATTTTGGGCAACACTTTACTCGCTGTGTGTTTCTAGAAGAGAGAGCCCCTGCTAGGCAAGAAAAACAGAAAAACTTCTCAGTGAAAGTGTTGCCTTTGATCTCAAATTGAGATTGGATTAGATTGGATTAACTCCCTGTTGCCTTTCTCTCTCACTTTTTCTCTCTGTCTCTCACCTTAGAGTGCAATAATTTCCTTTGCTTGACACTGGCTTTTGGCCAAAACAGGAAGAAAAAAGTGGATAACAACTCCTTTCATGTTTGATGTATTAAAGCATAAATTACAGTCTTTTTCTAGGTTTACAGTTTTGTGGCGATCCAGACTTTGCAAATACATGCTGATATATCTGATATATCAGACATTGCTGATAACCATGATTTGAGCTGTATTAGAATATACTGTATATGAACTGGTGGTTGGTAACAGAGAAGCGATATATTTTGATTTATTTCACCTCTGGCTGCTAAAGCCTAATTAAAGAGATTACAATGGGACTATAATTACCACAACATAGAGCAGTTAATCTGACTTGATTTATCACAAATGGCTGCCCAGCTGTTCCTGGATAACATTTCACCCGGCAATATGTTGGCAATGGCCTGTCAGTTACATTGATTTGTACACTGTGCCACAGGGCTGCCTGCATTTTGTTTATATTGAATTAGTTTCTGACTTGTGTCTCAGAGAGAGTTAGCACTGCAGCTCACAGTTTTTTTCACTATCACGTAATCTTTTGGATATATTTGTTTAATTCATTCTTCAACCTATAAAATGTCAAAAATAATGACACATGACAAATGCCCTCAAAATGTATTTGAGCCAAAATTGTTATTTTATAGTACAAGAGAAAAGCATTTGTAAACCATTGTGTTTGGTATTTTACTTGATAACTGACAAACTTGCGCTTTAATACGTCAATTGGAAATTAATTGACTAGTTATTTCAGCACTACAAAGCATTATGTAATAATATAATGTGGACAAAAGACAAGAGTGATTTTGCTTTGAGGCCATTAAAGCATGGGCTTAGTGCTGCAGGGTCCAGCAGTGCTGTCTCTGTGCATGCTTCTGTATACACACTGGCTACGCCTCCAGGGCAGGATGGGGAGTGAAAGGTCCTGACAGGGAGGTGAGAGAGAGCTATTTGACTATTGTGTACACAATCAGGCCCCTCCTGCAGTTATGGGAACACAGCGAAGCAATAGTCAGTAGAAATTGTACCAATAGTGACAGTTTGATGATACTACTGTATTACATTTTACATCTAGGTATGCAGCCAATTTTGTTGTTCTCATAGTGTATCTCACTGTGGTGCTGTGGTGTATTGTTACAGGTTCAGTCTTATGGTCCTTGAGATATCTGATCACTGTGCAGTAGCAGCCGCTGTATGTTTCTGTCAGTGCTCCAGTGAGATGATTCTGCCTTTCCTGTATGCCTGGCTTTATAACATGACACTTGTCTGCCTTTCTGTCTGATTTCTGGTTTATTTCAGGGAGATATTCAGCAGCTACTGATTCTGGAGGACCCTCAGGCCGCTGCCAACTACTGTGTAAACTACATACCAGACTGTGACTCTGGTCTGCCCTACAACAGCCAAGCTCTAGACCTGCAGGAGGTCAGTACTGCCACCAACAGGAGGCAATGCCTACTGGAAAAACCCACGCAAATCTTTGTACAGTTCTTCAACAGTTGATATGGTGAAGTATAGCTTCAGCCTACTCAATTAACTGCAGAGACATGGTTTGCTTTTTTATTTGAACACAAAGGTCGGCATATCTTAGTTCATTATTATTTATTGCAAGCAATATGACGAGCTTCTACTTCTATCACTTGTGTTAAAACATCATGAAGTCCTTCTGGCTGCTAAAGTGGGCTTGCAGAAGCCCTTGCTTCACAGTCAGCAAGTAAAAGGAGCACAAGCATGCCTATCAGTAGACCTATGTGTCCCTAAGACTCGTTTGATTTACAAGCAGACAACAGCCCCAGCCAAGAAGAGATCTGAGTACAGTACAAACGTATTAAGTGCTTGAAGAAGAGATTTGAAAAATTAAGACGGAATAGGCCATCAGTCAAAGGAGTGAAGTGAAGGAGAAGTGTCTTCTTTCAAATGCAGCCAGCAGTGGAGCATTCTTAAGGTTAGGTGTTCCTTTGGCAAGGGACACACACACACACACATAGAGCCAAGAGCCAATAACTCAAACATGATATTTAATAGTTCTTCCCCTCCTCAAGGTGTGCATACAAAATTGAATCAATCATGGATATGAATTATTGTATTTCTTTGGTGGTGTGTGAAAGATAGAGATAAGGAGGAAGGAGGCAGCCAGAGGAATAGAGGCAGAGAGATGTGTGTGTGTGTGGCTGGGCTTCAAGGAATACCCAGTTTTAACTTAACACTTAAATGTCTTATGTATGTGTCTATTTTTATGTGTATGCCACGTGCATACACTCATGTGCATGCACACGTGTGTCTGCACGCAAATATGTGCGCCCTGTCATTGCTCTAGAGATGGGTCATTAATGGTAGTTTGAGGCCATTTCGATAGTCATCCAGCTGGCTTTTATAGAACTACAGCTGAGCAATGAGCTCCGAATCCAGAACATGTCAACATCTGTCACCCCACTGACCTACTTCCCATTAGTCTCCCTCACATATTGACCTTGTTTACAAGTGGATCTAAATCACATCACTGACGTCTTTCACAGACGGGGTCTTCAGCGTCTTTTTCAGGCAGAGGCTATTCAAATCACTGACATGCAATGGAAATCACTTGGGAGGATGACACAACCCATATTTGCTCACTTGCCAGAGCACACTTAGAATTAGCACCTCTGTAGGATCATAGACATGGTGACCCCTGACCACACAAGCAAATATGTCTTCTGCTTTGACTAAGAGGAAACAACTCTACATTTATTTGTCCCTTCTCATTTCATGTTTGCTTTAGGTTTTTACCAGCTCAGTGGGAGTCACAGTAGGTGTCTGACCATATAAGGGTATCACAGGACCTGTATGCATTGCTTTACTTTACTGTTGCAGGCTATTTCCTTTATTGTATTTTCATTCACAACAGTGTTTGTTTTTTCTCCATCCTTCACCTGTGCTCTCATCTTGCGATCCCTTTTTCATAAAAGAACTCCCAACTAGGGTCTGAGGCCTTGATGCGAAGTGACCAGCCAGATGAACCAAAGGAGCACTCCAAAAAGGACAGGAAAGGCAAAAAGAACAAAAAGAAGAGGGACAAGGGCTCTAAAGGAAAACGCAAAGGCAAGGGCAAGAAGGGATCCAGAAAGAAAAAACATGAAGAGGAGGGTCTTGAGGATGGCTTCCTCAGAGTGTCCTCAACACTGTCTGAGTATCTATCCCAAGAACCCTTTCAGCCCACAGAGTTGCCAGAAATTAAGAGCACCCTAGACACTGTCATCCCCACTGAAGTCTTCGACAAGACCCTCATGGAGATGCCCACACATGAACCTGACTCTACAACTGAGGCCCCCTCTGTGGTGCCCAGTACATTGCCTGAATCAAAGGTTACTGAGGAGGTAGACAAGTTTACCTGTAGATGCTCTACTCCCCAACCCCCTCCTGCCATTTGCAGTTCTAACCATTCACTCATCTAATACCTCCTAACCATAGAGAGCACCTCTTCCCTTTCCAGTTGCTTACCACCACCACCACCACCACCACCACCACTAACCAGCACCATCCTAATCATCACCTCCTCTACATCCCTACTAGAAAACATGGAGAATGCATCTTTAATTAGACATTTTTGATGATCTCACGATATGCCTTCTGGCTGTGTGTGTGTGTGTGTGTGTGTGTGTGTGTGTGTGTGTGTGTGTGTTTTTATAGAACATGCAGTAGTACATTCATACCGAAAAGCATATATCCGAAAAGCTTGGTATTCATGGTACATACAGTACATGTCTTCCTGTATGCAAACCTACAGAATGAGTATTGGGTTTACAGTTAATTCAAGGTGAATATTGTGCTCGGATACCATCTAAATCGTTTAGATCATACTGCACATGCTATTATGAATATGCCACAGGAACTGAATATCTTTTTTTTTAATCCAATCACTTTTTTTAACAGCAACATACAAGAAATGTTTCTGTATGTCTCCTTCATGTTTATTATTTGCTAATTTTCCAAGTAAACTAATTTTTCACGCTCACACTGTTTCTGTAGCTGTTGCGGTCTCTGCCATGCTGCCACATGAATTTGATGTTGTCCATCAGCTAATTACACTCCAACATTGTAATTAACTGTCAACCTGTATCCCAGATAATCAACACATTCCCAGAAAATCCACCTGTTTTGCTAACTTTCATATCGTACATAACAAAATGTGTCTTTACATGGAAGCACTGGGTGCTAATGCGAAGTGCTCAGTGTCCCCTGGTTCATCTTTGCTATGACTCATTTAAGCCCGTGTGTTGGCCTACAGGAGGGCAAATCAGTGAAGAAGCCAGTGGTGGAGGAGTATGGAGATGACCTTTACGGAGACCTGTATGATGATCTCTCAGTTTCCACAGTAACAGTGGGCCCTAATGTTACTGAATATGAGGTAGGTTAAATGCAGATACAAAAAATGTCTTCACCTCAGCACAGAAACACTGAGGGGTTATTTTGGTATTAACTACACCTGTCACTAATGGAGTTTTTAATTCCTTAGCAGATTCTTGAATATGAAGATTACAAGAATGACACAGAGTCAGAGTATGAAGAGTATGAAACATATGAGGATGGCTTTGACTTTGCAGAGCGGGAAAGAGCAGAGACGTGGGATGGAGAGGTACATATCAAAGTGAATCACTTTCAAGTGAGTGGTCACGTCTTCAATTGCCTGTGTCAAGTGATTTCTAACAATCTACATCTATTCATCTGTTCCTCCTCCTCAGGCGAGCCTCAGAGCAGAGAAAGGCCAGAAGGGAGAGCCAGCTATTATTGAGCCGGTGAGCTGCTAGAGGCATTTAATGAATAACCTAGTAGCTTTAGTTATGAGCATGGGAATGAGTTGATACTCTAACTCTCCTAATGTACATTTCATTCTATTTGTGCTTGTTTCTAGGGTACATTAGTGGAAGGACCTCCAGGTCTACCAGGGCCAGAGGTAAGCCTATTCACTGCCTGAAAACAGAAGAAAATGGACATTTTGACGGCATCATGTCTCTGTAATTGTACAGGATGTAGCATAATGTAAAATAAGCTGGAACTCTCCAGATGTGGTGAAAAATGTTGGGAATTTTGGATTCTAGCCTTCAGGATGCAACAGTGGTGCTTTTGGAAAAGGAAACAGGGTTTTCAGGAGTGAACACCCACAAATTCTCCATACACTACAATGAAATGCAAGATGGCACTTTGTGAAAGACTGTCTGATGTTTTGTATACGTCTATTAACACATCATGAAGTGACCGCTAAAAGTGCATCAGAAGTTAAAAGATTCTGATTCAAAATTACATAAAGAAATAAAAAGGGGATATTGTCAGCCATTTAGAGGGTAAGAATATGTTGTAGAAGAAGATTATCATTTCATTGAAAACTAAGCCACAGTATGGCAATGTTTTTTAATGTTTGTTTGAGTACTGTGAATATGTCCTTCACAGGGGCTCGCTGGCCCAGCTGGACCAACAGGCCCTCCAGGACCCAGGGGAGATCCTGGTGAATTGGTGAGTTTGGCTTAGGCCTGGTACTGGGCCCACTGGGTTAGTTTGACCCCAGTTTGACCCCAGCTTGACCCCTTCATCTGTGGGACAGAGCTATGGGTTCAACTGTGACCTCACATTGAAACATGTCCATGGGATCACTATGTCCTGGTTCAGTCCTGAACTGAACCTGCTGGACTTCAGGGACGGATGTGACTCATACATGTTTGACCTGATTTTCTGTTGTGTGTGTTTGTGTTTGTGTGTGTGTGTGTGTGTGTGTGTGTGTGTGTGTGTGATTGTTTGAATACGTGTATTTATCCATGATTCATCACAATGGAACACACTCACACAGTCACACACTCATCAACACTTTCCCAGTTGTTGATGTGTTTTATCATTTTGCTGTGCAAAGATGTTGATGGCAGTTTATTACCATGCAGATCCCTATTCCTTACAAGCACATCACCATCATCATTGCACATGTTTTTAGTAGCTATGTACAGTTCAGGTTCAGCCCACATAACAAACAAACCTATAATTAATTTCCTATGATGAAATCTGAAGATATGCAACAACACTATTATATATATATCACTGAATCTTGCACTGATATCAATAAGAGAGGAAGGGATTAACAAATGCAATATATCTATAAATAATCTCTTTAGCCATGGCATTAAAAAGACATGAATATGAATCACCATCATGTTTTATTAACTGAAACAAAGGACTATGCTTCTTTATGTATTATACTGTATGTACTTGCCCTTACTACCATAGAATTTATAAACATTCATTTATAGGATTATTTTAACAGTCTAGTGTAAATGTAACAGCATAAGTAAACCTAAGTAACCTATGATGTAAAAAACTAACCACTTGTGGGAAATATATTCATCAAATATTACCAATGAGTTAAGATAATTAAACATATTTCCACCGCTGCTTTACTTGTGCCAGAAATTTCCTAGAAATAAGATTGATCACTAGTAGAGGAATGTATCTTCCCAATTACTTATTAGATACCTTTAACAGTAATCTGATGAACACAATAAGGTAGTGTGTGCGTGTGACATGCCCTGTGGAAATGGAGCAAAAGTTGTTTTTACAGTGTTTAGATTGCAGGGCTGTTTATTGTCTTTTCTCCCTGTTTAAAGTCTCTCTCTCTCTCTCTCTCTCTCTCTCTCTCTCACACACACACACACACACACACACACACACACACACACACACACACACACACAAACCAAACACACAGTAGCCAATGCTTATCCCTTTTCCCATCCTTTCTTTTCAGGGTCCCCCAGGACGTTCTGGTCTTGCTGGGGTTGATGGGATTCCGGGTCCTCCCGGAACCCTGTTGATGCTACCAGTAAGTACAGCTCATACTTGTTCATGTACACACACACACACACACACACACACACACAGAGAGCACACCTTTTCCCAGTGTGGAGCAGTGGCATGACCACAAGGGGGGGCTGTGTGATTGAACTTCATTTACATTTGGGGAATCCTGTAGTGGGAGCTGATTTCTCTTTTTCATTACCTCCAGTTCCAGTTTGGAGGTAATTCCCAGAAGGGACCCATGGTGTCTCCCCAGGAGGTGCAGGCACAGGCTATCCTGCAACAGACCAAGGTACACTTCACAAAAACCCATACTTTGTTGTCATCCTGCAATATTATAACATCAGTGACCAATTCATTGCATATTAAAAGTCAAAAGTCAAACCTTGTGCAGCGCACCTAAACCACCCAGTTGTGTTTTTCTTCCAGCTGTCACTGAAGGGACCTCCAGGTCCAATGGGTCTTACAGGTCGACCAGGCCCAGTGGTAAGACACTCCTCTGACCTTGACCATCATACCGCAAGGGCTCCTGCAACCTTTTACCTCAACTTCACATTCTGTCTGACCAGACACAAGCTCTACTCTCTCCTTCCCACCCTAACCTCATCATTATGCAAGATCAGATTGCTGTGATTGTGAAATCACTGCAGGGTTGCAAAAATGAACAGATTTTTTTAAGATGATTTGTTCTTGTATTTTGTTTATTTGGTGCTAAAATTGAGTGAAGAATTGAATTGCTCCTGTACATCATGTCATGCTTTAATTAATTCTTATGTTTATTTTGCAGGGTATTCCAGGTCCCACTGGGTTTAAAGGAGACAGCGGAGACAGTGGCCCTCCTGTAAGACCAGACATTATTTCTACCTCACTACTAGCTTCCATCATACCACGCTTGTTTTTTTGTCATACTATTCATTCTTTGTTGCACTTTTTACACCTTTCTGCATTTGTCTTGCTCTCTTCCTTTCTCATACAGGGACCACATGGGTTGCCAGGCCCTCCAGGAATTAATGGAAAGCCAGGAAAGAGGGTGAGATATCTTGAATATTGCCAATTTCAACACTGAAAGCCTCGGTATCTGCAGCTTGTATTAAAAGATACTGTGCCTGATGTACTATAAGGCAAAACCTATTACACTGGATTGTGTATCTCGTAGGGCCGTGCAGGAGTGGATGGAGGTCGTGGAGGTCCAGGTGAAACAGGCTCTAAGGTAAGCTCTTTGAGATCTCACTGCACTCTATTGCAGTAGTGAAAATCTCTACTAATTGTTCTCTAATCTCTACTAGTTGCACCAAGAACCCACAGATTTTCTTTTGTTCCAGCAAAGTATTTACATCCTTACTGCATATTTGGATACTAGTTGAGGTTAATAGTTGTGTGAATGCTACATTGCCAGTTGTTAGACCATATTACTGATGTTTGGTAAGTTCCCATTAATTTTCCTGTTTTCTGTTTCCATGAACACAACAATACCACAAGTGTTTAGGCAGCAAGGTCTTGTAAGATAACAAACTATCTCCACTTTCAAGTTTAAGCCTTTAGGTATCCAGAAGCCCACAGCTTTTTATATGTATTGACAATGAGGCAACTCAATACCTAACAGCTGCAGGAAGAGCTTAGTAAATAAATCAGGCTCCCTTGATGCCGGGTTTGACAGAACAGCAGAGTCTTTATCAGTCAAAGCAGCATTTTAGCAGACCTACAGCTAATCTGAAAGCTCCCTCTCCCCAACACATACTCAGAGCAGATGGGAGACTCCGCCAGGGGAGACTTTCAGTACAATTCTGCTAATGTTTACACATTACCGTGTGTGTGTGTGTGTGTGTGTGTGTGTGTGTGTGTGTGTGTGTGTGTGTTTCAGGGTTTAATGCATTTGCTTCTCTATTACTTTTCAGGGTGACAGAGGTTTTGACGGCCTGCCAGGTCTCCCAGGAAACAAGGGACACAGAGTGAGTTAGGTTTGGTTACTTAACATTGTCACTGCCAGCACGGGATGCATGAATACCTTACACATCATATGGCAGATGTTTATTTGCATATTATGATCATGATGATTGTTGTGATTTCTGTGACGACAGTGTACACTAAAAAGCATCTGCTTGATGCTGCTCTGCTATAAACAGAACAGTCTTAAATGTCTTGAGGCTCGTGGCTAATGCTTTTATCTTGTAGGGGGACAGAGGAAAGCCTGGTCCTCATGGGCCTGTCGGAGAGCCAGGAGAAAAGGTGAGTGCAGTACTTTGCAGAATTTACATGCAACAGAAAACACATCCTGCAGCAGTGCTTTGTTTTTGTTTTTTTTCCCATCACACAAGGTTAAAAGGGAAAACCTTTCTAGATCAATGAATCAATTCTACAAAGCATTTACATGGTAAAGCACCACAGATCAAAGCAGGCTTTACTGAAATGAAGTCATAAACTCCTGAATTTTTTAATTCCGCTATGCTGCCCTGAGTTCATTTAGTATCAAGGTTTGCAAAAGACATGAAAGCTATGCAGTGCATCCCTTACACAGAATTGAAAATATGAAAGATAGAAGCTCTGTCAAGATAGTGTCTATCCATGCAGGCGGGCGGGTAAAGTTTAAGAGAGCGGTCTATTAGTCTTTGCTGAAAGATAGTTGAGCCTTATCTGTAAGGCAGTGAATTTCTTTAATGAGCTATTTTCACTGATTATGTCTGTGGGGATATAAATGTATCCGCGTCTAAGGTGGCCTCAGAGAGGTGCATTAGATTTATGTGTTGAATCGGTTTCCGTCTTATTGTAGGGATCTGCTGGACCTGTGGGGCCAAGAGGGCAAGCCGGCGAACCTGTGAGTAACCACACCTGGAAGGATATAATGCTCACTCATAATGCACACACACTGACACTCACATCACAGCATACCTCTACATCAAAACATTTCATGTTTATTGGTTCTCTACATTAAAAACACTTGCTATATTAAGCCTGTGTGTTGGGTTCTCAGAAATATGCTAACACAAAAACCTTTTTCTTAGTGCAGAATCACAGAAAAAAAAAAGATTTCCAAGACAAACCCTGAGGGGATTGTGGGAGATCACTGGATATAAGCTCCTGCAGAAGTTTCAGCCAAACTTTTACAGAAGAACTTACAGAGTACAAAATCTACTGCTCATACTGTACATTTTACACAATATACAACAACTATAAAAAAAAAAACTAGGACGGACAAACCTTATCAATGCTATTTTGCCTCAGTGTTCACCCTAGCATTAAGAGCGATAAGGAACTGGAAAAAGGCGTGCAGCTTAAACCAAAAATATACAATGGCATAGCATGCTAGTAAAAATCTATCGTAGAAATATTACCTGCAAGGTAACATTGGATCATTGAGAGTCCATAAAGATCTTAAGAGCACCATTGTAGAAGCTGTCATTTTTTCTGTGTATCTCTGTGGTGAACACTGGTTGATTGGTTATGACTCACGCTCTATTTTTCTCCCAGTAGGTGAGGTTGGGGCTCAGCGGGGCTCTGTCCCTCTAAATGGATCACCCAGTGCAGGAAGAAAGAGAGCGCCATATGTTAGGAAAGCTGTGTTAAACTACAAAGATACAGGAAAGGAGAGTAGTTGGCTGTTTTGATGAGAGAGAGGGAGCGACGGGAAAAGTGAGACAGCAAGAGACAAACGCGAGACAGAAATTTGGTTGGTGGAATAGATAAGAGAGATGGAGAGAGGAAAGAGAGAGAGTCGGAGAGGGAAGAGATAAAATCCTGGTCTGAATGATTATATTTCCATATCAATCACTTCCCAGGAGATGACAGATGTGGCTTTGGAACAGGTGGCTTGGCCAGCAAAGAGGGAGGCTGACAAAAACAGAGCGCACAAACACACATTTACGCAAACACACCAGTCTCCGTGGCTACCACATATAAAACCAGATGCGCACACACACATACACACGCAAAATATATTTTCTGCCTGCCTCACTCTCTCTCTCTCCTTAGTTCTGATTTCTGATTTAGTATTCCACACTCACTCCATCTCATCATGAATGCAGGTTAGATGCTGACTATTTGCTGTGTTTTGTCTCCAGGGTCCCCGGGGTCTTGTTGGGCCAAGGGGGCCTCCTGGCCCACCTGGCCAACAGGTAAGTCAACATTGTCTTCATTACAGAATCAGAGCTATTCAGTCTCTATAGCTCTATAAACGGTCCTCTAGTTCGTGGAATCATCAATATGCCACTAAACAAGGAAGCTTTTGAACTGTCTCTCTTTTATGAGAAAAGTTTGACATTTCACCCATTATTTTCTGACATCTTGTATGTGTGTATTTTTGTCAGGGTATTGGTGGAACCGATGGAGTACAAGGGTCAAAGGGCAACTTGGTCAGTTCTGCTACCTTCATAAACACATTGTTTAATCCCCATAACTGCTGTTATATGCCACTGATGACTATAATGTACGTATAATAGTTATATGAAAATAAGTATGTGGGTAAGAGTTTTTTGAAATCGATCTCAGCTACAGAAACATTAGCCGGAGTGGTTTTGTGTGGCCTACTAATTAACCTGTTAACCAGTCATGTGATGATGAACTTATGACAAAGATCATGTGGAGGGTGCGCAGAGTGTGTGACTACCAGTGTTTCTTGTCAGGGCCCACCTGGAGAGATAGGGCCCCCAGGTCAACAAGGAAATCCAGGAGTACAGGTACTGCACCAACAAAAAAAAACTGTCCTGTTGTTATGAAAGAATCCACTCATTACACATCCTATACATTTATTAAAGTCATATAGATATGCTTCAAATATACACAGTCATGCATACAGTTACATAAACACATTTGCTCTCTCTCACACACACACTTTATATTTGTTTCCTATTTTTGTGGCATTAAAACTTCCTGTTTCTGATGATTTTTTTTCTGATGGCATACTTTCTTCTATAGTTTCGAAAATTCTCTGGCCTTTTGGGTATATAAAACCTTTTCACCGTCCAGTTGTATGACACTAAAATGTCATCAGAGACATTACAGTCATATAGAGAAGATTTAATCATATTTTCAATTTTCCAGCATGCCAACAATCCATCCAACCCCCCAGCTCACACAAGGACACCCACACATACTGTCCATGACTCTTATATACACACATACCATACCACTTACCATAAGCACACATGCACAGACTCGAGCAAAACCTCAACTCCCAGCCTTCTCCTAGTGTTGTGACACTTAACCTGATTGATGCTTCGTTCTGGTCCAGGGCTTGCCTGGTCCTCAAGGTCCCATTGGATTGCCAGGAGAGAAGGTAGGTAGCATGTCTCTCACTTAATTTCAGAATTAAAGCTGTGACCTTGTGATCCCTGTCATCACATATCCAGGGGAGGCAAGTTGAGCTGGAGAGTACGACCCAACCACTTCTGGCTCCCATTCAGACAAGACAGGGCTAGACAGGAAATCAATACACACACAGGCATAACAGACACTAGGGACAGCCTTGGCTGGTGCACATCATGAGGCTAGACTGATAAAAGAAATAAAAAGTGGACTTAGTCATAAACACAATATGTTTGGTAGAGGAGCAGCAAAGTGGGAAATGTGGTCTCTTGGCCATTAGTTAAGGTGCTATATCATATCTGAAGCTCAACTCCAGTATACATACGTCTCTTTGTACTATACAGGGTCCCCTGGGGAAACAAGGCATGCAGGGACTACCAGGCATTGATGGCCCTCCCGTAAGTACACACAGACACAAATACATAAATGCATGCATTAGCACAAACACACATAAACATGCATGTATCCATGCATACCTCTGTATATTAAGTATTTATGTACATATAAACGGAGAGTGTATTGCTGCTACTTCATCAGTCAACTCTGTGCTCAAGTGACAAGACAACTGAATGTGAATGACAACTCCGCAACATCAACTGATTTACTAGAGGAGTCTGCACTTCATTCAAGCAATGCATTTTGGCACAGGATGATCTGTTTTTTATTTTTTATTTTTACAGAGTAGGTAAAAACATACATAACTATATATAAGCAAAACCCTATATATACCACATAATGACTGAGTCAGTTATGCAAAGGGGACTAGACCCAGATGGCCAGACTACTATGGCCAGATAGTATAGTATCACTCTTCACATGACATGTTTACACATGTTTATATGTACACATATACAACCCAGAAGTTAGTTAATCTAAAGTAACCAAGAGAATAAATTAATAATAAATTCACCAACATTTCTGTGGGATACATGAGGTATTTCTGGAATTGATCCAAAGCAGTATGATATTTAGAAAAGAATGAAAAATAATCTTACAATGAGGCTTTTCTCATCTCTAAGAATTAATTTTAGATTGCAGTCAGACACATTTGAATGAGTTTCACTTAATTCTCCCTGTATTGTTCTGCAAAGCTTTGTGACACACAATTATATTTTTATGGTGCTTCTGTCTCTCAGTGCTGCTGGTGTTTCCTCTTTTTTATTGGTTGGTTGCATTCAGAAATTTCCATTTCCAGTAGTGAAACAATAATGATGTATTTGAAGCAGTGCTAAGTCAATCTGATTCCTGTTTCAGGGTCACCCAGGAAGAGAGGGCCCCGCGGGAGAGAAAGGCATCCAAGTGGGTAACTGCACATCCGAGGCTTGTCTACTGTAGTGTTGTAGCAATATCATGCTGCTTATAATAATGCTCACTCTCATTATTATAATAATTGTGTTCCTACAATGTCTTCCTCTTTATTGTACAAGAGCATTCGCTTATTAGAGTCAGCAGCATGCACGCATCAGCACCATCCACTTTTTTCTGTTTGAAAATGCTTATTGATAATAAAGTGTAGGACAGAGTGACTGAGTGCAGTGCTTATATATATCTGGTCAGAGAAATGCATTTGTGTTGGCTGCTGCTTGCTGAGACTGAGAAATACTGTTGTTCTTTTTTGTGTGTGTAGGGTTTACCAGGTGCTCAGGGGCCTGTTGGGTACCCAGGGACCCGTGGAGTCAAGGTGAGACATAAATACTTCATGATCTCAGGTGTAATGTCCACTGAGATATTTATTCCCTCACACATTTCATTCTGTGTGCATGTCTACCTATGATGGACAAGCTGTTTGAGTCTGACTGACACGTGACAGGTGAAGGGAAAGCACCTCGGTTCTCAAGGGGACTGCTAACAACAAAGTGAGGAACATTTGACGGATGGGAGAAATGTCAGAGTCAGATAGAGCAGAGCTGTGTGCGTGTGTGGAGCAGTCCATTTTGAGGGCGCTTTTGAAATTGAGAAACAAAAGTGAAGTTGTCATGAAATGAAATTCTGCTTGGTGTTTGTTTTTGTC
Organism: Maccullochella peelii; assembly: GCA_002120245.1. Lineage (NCBI taxonomy): Eukaryota > Metazoa > Chordata > Actinopteri > Centrarchiformes > Percichthyidae > Maccullochella > Maccullochella peelii. The sequence goes on along the minus strand of LKNJ01000336.1, from coordinate 83,736 downwards.
ACATTTACACGTGTGGTATTTTATCTGGTAGGTTGACTCAACATCCCTTAGGGGAAACAATCATTAGTATGAAATGAATGTATGGTCTACATAATAACTAATAATTACTCAACTACTGAACAGAGCAATGTTGGGTCAAGAGAAAATCAATACACACTTGTAAATCATTTCAGTGTTTTAAGATGGGTTATTTCTGGAAATACAGACAACCAGTGAGTTTTCTATGTGATGTCCAAAGTCTTTTCTTGAGAGTAGGCTTGTTAGTGTTAAATGTAGTGTTTTCCCCCACTTTTTTACAGGGAGCAGATGGAGTTAGGGGTCTAAAGGGGAGCAAAGGAGAGAAGGTGAGTGAAACAGATAGTGAGTCTTTATTCTGTTGCTTGTTGTCAAATTGTGGAACGTGAATGGGAGGACACTTGACGATCTACAATGTAATGATGCCATTTATCATCAAGGAAGCTTTCATTAAACCATCACCTCTCCTCAATGCATCATAGGGAGAAGATGGATTCCCTGGGTTCAAAGGTGACATGGGCATCAAGGGAGACAGGGTGAGAGCGCCCACAAATCACAAGCCTCAGTATCATTTCCTGTCAGTTATCATATAGTTTCTACTTTCTATTCTCTAGTGGAGATAAAATTGTCACTTCCCTTCTACTCTCATTTTTGACTTTAGGGTGATAACGGATCTCCTGGTACTCGGGGAGAGGATGGACCAGAGGGGCTAAAGGGCCAAGCAGGACCAATGGGAGATGTAGGAGCTGCTGGGACAGCTGGCGAGAAGGTACATTTTACAAGATCATATTTTTATATATATTACAAGAAAAGGTTAGGACACAAAAGAAGAGGATAGGGAGATCAAATAGGCTGTCAAATTATAAGAAAACTCTTATCTAAACCTGCATTATGCTCCTACAGCCATTATAATGTTGGGCATTACAGTTACATTTCTTTAGCCCAGTTTTCAGTTATGACAAAACTTTCTTTTGTCTGAAAATCACTGATATACTGAACATATGGATTTTAATGCCCTCACATTTATTACATCTGGTTACAGCCCATAGCTAAGGCAAAACTGCCACTGAGCCAGTGTACATGTTTAAGCATTTAATCTTTCTGTCATCACTATATACATATACATAATTTAGAGATATCCTGCTGTATTGGTACATACATAGTCAGCAGTATGTCAAAAAATCTTAATTAAATGGTTTTCATGCAATTTACTTATTAATATTTCTCTGGTTTATTTCTTCCTCCCCTCTTATTTTGCCGGTCTCTCTGCAGGGTAAACTTGGCGTGCCTGGATTGCCAGGATATCCAGGAAGACAAGGTTCTAAGGTGATTTAGCATTGATGAGCTGTTATGACCAGTTAATGTGTCCCCTGGTTCCTTTATCAGAGCTTTAACCAGCAAGATGTGTGTCTTTGGCTGGACTGTTTCCTGTCTGATTAAAAATAAAGGATGATAAATGGCTTATTAAAAAAGGCTATTTTATTAATATTTCATTAGTGACATCAATTCATTACATGTTGATGAATGGTGTATTTAAGGCTGTGTTGGGCTCATGGATTAGATTTGCTTTAATTTGATACAGTAGTTAATTATACGTTAATGAGACATTGGGGGTGATGTGTGATAAATGGAAGGCTGAGGCTGATTAACCTCTATGTGTGTCTTCAGGGATCACTTGGCTTCCCTGGTGTGGCCGGGGTCCCAGGAGAAAAAGGACGAAGGGTGAGGACTGTGGTGACATTTTAATCCATATCACATTCTGACTGCTTCAGAATATGTACACTTTTCTATGTAGGAGCTATTGTAACAACGAGTGATGAATAATTGTTAACCTCTACAATGCAGGGTGCAGCTGGTCAGCCGGGGCCTGGGGGCCAAAGAGGTCCTAATGTGAGTACAGCTATAGGTGCCTATACACCTTGTCAATGTATAAAGCTGTATTTGCTATAATTAGATACCATCAGTTTACCACAACTTGTGGGAGGTACATTGTTACATCACTGCAGTGTGTTCACATCACCAGACATTTATCTTCCACCTCACCAGATGAGTTATGCATGTGCTAATCAGACTGTTGTTTGTTTTCCAATAGGGAGCCCGGGGGGGAAGAGGAGCAAAGGGGCCCACTGGAAAGCCTGGAGAAAAGGTAAGCTTAGACTGACACACACACACACACACACACAGCCTGACATATACAAAGACATATGCACATACAGTTACGCTCACATAAACACACACCTGGCTGTCTCATAAAGTATGGATGAATGCGCCGACCGAGTTGGAAGTGGTTGTTGCTGAACACTTTGAGATGACGGGCCATCTGGTGCAATGACAAGCTACTGTCTGGCAGGGGATGCTTCACTTTACACTCTCGCCCTCAAAGACCATCTTGGGAAAGCTAAAGATTTGTTGGCGGGCAAAACTAAAAGTGTTTTGAGTGGCTCATGTTTTTCATACAGAAACTGTGTTTTTATTCGTCATCTGCCTTGTCTGCCTGGTAGGGTTCTGCTGGACAAGATGGTCCTTCAGGATCCCCCGGAGAACAGGTAATCCTCTGACTCTTGGATAATACTATAGTGCCTAAATAAGACCATGGATGTCAAGCCTGAAAAACAGTCTTGGCATCACAGATACAGTCTCATATATCAGTGTAGAACAAGCAACAGACAATTCAATCTGGGGTTTGAGACAGAGCTTTGACAATCTCTAATATTATTTTCTAGGGTCCCCAAGGACCACAGGGAAGAAACGGTGAACCAGGACTTAAAGGGCCTAATGTGAGTGGGCTGATATGTACTGTATAGTGTTTGGCCTGTGATTTAATGTTACTCATTTTCACCTCATCCCACATTTTATGCTCGCATTCGGCCTTGTTCACTTCATTACAGTGATGTAAGAAAATGCTTCCCTTTCAGGGTCCACCTGGAAAAGATGGATTACCAGGTCATCCAGGCCAGAGGGGGGAACCAGTGAGTCAACTTTAATGTCAATAAAGCTACATATTTGGTATTTAGCATTTATCCTGTATGAGGTGCACACCCCAGCAATAACGCAACAGAGACTGTGTGTCAACACAGCAAATAAGTGGAAATCTATGACTTTGAACTACTGAAGTCAGAGTGCAAGTTGAGAGGCCTATACTAAATCTAGTAAAACACCCTGCCCTGTGTGCAGTACTCAGATAACGGGATCTCTGCATCCCACTGATTCTTTTTCAACTCTTAACTCACTAGTCTTATTCTTCAGGGCTTCCAAGGCAAAAATGGACCACCCGGCCCCCCAGGTGTTGTTGGACCACAGGTAAGAGGATCAGCTAATGGTATATTAGTTGGTTCTTAAGCAAACAGATGTTTATTTCAGATAGCATGTTTTTAAATAACTGTTATTTGATGTGTGTTGTGCACTTTGATTGTTTTCAGGGCAAATCTGGTGAGACAGGGCCAACTGGAGATAGAGGCCATCCAGGTTCACCGGGTCCACCGGGTGAGCATGGTTTACCGGGAGCTGCCGGGAAGGAGGGTGCCAAGGTGAGTGGCTTTCATCATAATGTCAGGATCATAATCACTTGCCAGCATCACCTTATTACTGTTATATTAGATTAAGCCCTAGGACTCTCTCAGCACTGCCTGAATATCTCCTGGGTCTCATTCTGTCTTCTAATTTGCTAATAAATAACAGAAGAAACCTTGCTGTGTTGAGTGTATTATGGCTCATAAAAGATAGATGTTCCTTCTTGGTGTGACTTGCTGGTTGGTGTGATTTATGACTGCATAAGGGCCTGCTGTCTGCTGGCTACTTGCTATTATCTATACACATATGTGTGTATGTGTGGTTTCCAGGGAGACCCAGGTCCACCAGGAGGCGCAGGGAAAAGTGGCCCTGCTGGGCTCCAAGGCTTCAGAGGGAGCAGAGGGACCACTGGTGCAATGGTAATGCAAAATTCCTCTCACATCCTCAACTTCACTCACTTTATTTTGTAATGGATGCGGCTGTCGTTTGATTGTGAAGGTTGTTTATGCCTGTGTCTCTCCAGGGTCCTGCAGGACTGAAGGGAGGAGAGGGCCTACCTGGCGTTGCAGGACCTAATGTAAGTCTGATTTTGTTAGTTTGCTTCCCATCCCATCCCTTGCTCTCTATTCAGCTTCTATGTTATATAGAATACTAGGACATATGCAGGAGGCTGTTTCCATGGTGATCAGTGATCGTGACCACCACTTTAAATCAAAGAGTGAATCATGTGAGATACTCACCTCACCTCTCTATCTCCTCTTATTTCCAGGGTGCCACTGGAGAGAGGGGCCCCGCTGGGCCGGCTGGCGCTATTGGCCAGCCAGGACAGCCCGGCGGCGTGGGTCCTGCTGGGCCGATGGGCGAGAAAGGCGAGCCAGTAAGATTTGGAACATTGCTAATTTTGTTTCTTAGGCAACAATGTCTGCTAACACATACTGTACCATCACCTCCCACCATTGGGTAATAAACAACATGCGCTCTCGCTTTGGAATGTGTCATTATGGAACAGAGAGCAGTAGAGAGGTAAAGGAGACAGAGAGAGAAAGGGAGGGAGGGAGAAAATATTAATCTGATCAAGCCTGCTTTCTTGGGTGTGAGTTTCCTTCCTGGTATGATACATTAATCAATGTGTCATGCTGCTATATGAGGATAATAAGTATTGTGTGATGTTTTCCCATCTGTTCCCTAGGGAGAGAAGGGGCCTGTGGGGCCGGCTGGGCATGATGGGGAACTGGGACCTGTAGGGCTGCCAGGGGCTGCGGGACCTCCTGGGCATCCAGGAGAGGACGGAGACAAGGTAGTTACATTGGACAGCCAGCATGGACTGCAGCACTGCTGTAAAGTTCTTGCTGATTATTGGACTTAATTGTTCGTGTGTGTGTGTGTGTGTGTGTGTGTGTGTGTGTGTGTGCGTGCGTGTGTGTGTTCACATGTGTGCATTTGTCTCCATAGGGAGAGACAGGAGGACCAGGCCAGAAGGGCAGCAAAGGAGACAAAGGAGAATCTGTGAGTATGAATTTCATGTGAATAGTCCTAACATCACCTTGCATCACCAGGAGGTAGAGGACAAGTTGGCATAAAATTGGTTTGGGGCAATTCATTGAAATAACTGTTATCCCGGACAGTGCATCGTCTGGTGGAATGAGCAGATGATTTTAATCATGTCTTTGCTATAGCGAATGTGTATTGACCTGTCCTTCTGCTTTTCTAGGGACCCCCAGGACCTGTTGGAAGTCAAGGACCTGTGGGGCAGCCAGGACAGCCAGTATGTTACAAAAACTCAAAATGCAGCATATAAAAATCATTGTATAACAAGTTGGTTTAGGTTGTGCAGTGTTAACATTGCTGTATATTTCAGGGTTCAGATGGTGAGCCAGGTCCTCGTGGGCAGCAGGGCATGAATGGGGCAAAAGGAGATGAAGGATCCAGAGGCTTTAAGGGGGCATCTGGTCCTTCTGGACTACAGGTAAAACAGGACTATCAGTTCCAAAACTGACTGTATCTCCATTGGCTCATCTCTGATTTCACATTTATACTTTAGTTTATAACCGTTTCCATTTCATGCCCGAGACTGTGTTGATCACCATATCTGCATTTGTAGGGAATGCCAGGACCACCAGGGGAGAAAGGAGAAAGCGGGCATGTTGGCTCCATGGTGAGTAATGCTCAGCAATCTCAGCACATACAACACTCAGTCCACAGCTATCTCTTAGCTAACTCTTGATAACTGGCACTCAGCCTCACCTGTTGAGGAACTGAGGAAAACATCTAAACAGCTAATTTGTGGTTTGGTTTAGGCATTTTTCAAAGCAGACAATTTGACTTGTCATAACAGGAAAAGCACAAGTGTAACTAATAACGTTGATGATGGTTCTGCTCCAGGTAAGTATCCTAGTAAGCCACATTAGTGAGCCAGCACGCACAATGTCAGGGCCCTGGAAATGACACGCCTAAATTGAATGCAGCCATTACTAACATTATAATTCATGTAGTACAGACATATCACAATCATGACGTAATACTGTTAACAGCTGAACAATGCTTACACTTACAGTTTTAAGTGTTAGTCAAAGCAATAAACATCCCACATTAGCTCTGCTAAGCAGTTGTCCTTAGCAGTTAACTTTATGCAAACTAGTCATATTACCATGGCATATAACATATACTGTGTTATTATGCAGGCTATGAAGAAATACAGCCTTAGGTTAAAAAACACATTCTCTCCAGTCAACTGCTCTCTTAATCCTGTTCCTCATATCTCTACTGTATGTCTGTTGGTATTGGTTACATTTTTCCGTTTTGTTATAGTGACATTTCTTATAGTTTCTTATGGTGAAAAGAAAAAAAGCCCTTTAAACCTATAACAATCTCAACACATCTTTTCAATGTGTGATGGATCTTCAAGGAGTGTGAGTGTGAACGAAGAAATAGACCATGACTTCATGTGCAAGGAAGACGAGCCCAGAGAATGAAGAGGTGGTCGTGTATGTAAAAGGAAGAAAATGATAAAAAAGAAAGAGAGGGAGTGTGACAGAAAGGAGGCAGCAGAGCAATGGAGTGGAAGGAAGAGGCGGGGCGCTGATTGTGAGCAGGAAGATGGTGTGACAGCTGCTAATCAGATTAGCCTCAGCCTTGGCTGTCTAATGAGCATCCTCCTTTGTGACAGTCATCTCACAACGCTGTCAACCATGAACACACGCTCAACAAGATTCTCTATAGCCCCTCTTCTCCACAGCCAGATTAGGGAGCGAATGCATCAGAATGAAACCAAAACAAAAGAGAGAGAGAGAAAGAGAGGAGAGGAGAGATGCTGAAGACTCAGTGGGGAAGTTTCATTCATGTGTGAGCGTTGCGGATCACAGAATTCTCCCCTCTAATGCTCAAGTTTCTCTCCGCCAGAAGGATATGTGTTTCCTCTAGTCCTACACAGTCTCTCTCTGGGCAGATTGTCTGTCTTTCTGTCTGAGTGTCTTTACAACACAAGGCTCCCTCCAGGACTTCAGAGCGATTCAGAGCACAGCTCAACATCAACTCAACTGAAACTGAAGCCGAGCACAGTTAGGATTAATTGCTTGGCGCTCTCTTGAGCTGCACAGACGAGTCAAATCACATGCCGTCACTGTGGCTGAGAGAATATGGTCTTGCACAGCACATCACAGGCTAGAGGTTTCTTATTAATAAGAGAGAATAAGAGAGAATAAGGGGGGGGACGGTGCTCAGAGCCTGTGTCATATTGAGGGTAATGACCTGTCTGGACGTCTTCATCATGTCACTACGATAATGATCATAGATACTGGGGCCATTGCATAAGCAATCCACCATGAGCTGACTTCTAACTCTCATTTACACCAGCCAACCCCTAGCTCACATTCAGTTTATATTTCTGTGTCTTTAATTTTGTCTCTCCACAGGGGCCTCCAGGACAGCATGGCCCACGAGGCCCTCAGGGGCCCATTGGTGGAGAGGTACAGTGCAGCAACTTTTTTATTTTTTTATTTTTTTAATCACGTATGAGTATATATGCATGACTATAGTAATATATCACAGACACAGTCCCATTGAGGGAGGAACAAAGTGATCACTCTATACACATACAGGTAGTCTAGAGTAAGTAAAAGGAGAATTTCCCTGCAAGGCACAATTCAGGCTTTATTGCAGTTTATATCAACAAACTATTCATATCCATCTTCATGACACAATTGTACATCTTCCTTTATATCTTGCTTAAAATATTATTCCCAGCAACAGGGTAAGCTTAGCAGTCCAACATTTCAAATTAATACAAAGATTGCAAATAATAATAAATAATAAATAAAATAAATGCACCAGCACGGTCCATTACGTTTGGTAATGCTAATCAGAATAATCAGCATTAACAAATATTATAATTGTCCTCTCCTAATGAAAAAATATAGATAATGTTTTATAATTTCTGCCTTTAGCTTGGTATCCTTGCATTTTTAAGATAATTCATTGAGGTTTGAAAATATTTGTTCTTGATTTGTTTTTTTCCCCCCAATTGTATCATTGAGGCTAAATCATTACTTATTTTAATTTATTTTTTGTATTTGTGAAAGTTTTCCAAAATCTGACTTTCACAAATGCAATTTTGAAATTACACACACCCTGTGCAGATATTAGAGTTCTGATATTTTCAAGTGATGGTAGCAGTATGCCTTTGTGAGTCATAAAGAAAACATGATGGTGTGTCATCAAGAAGACTTCCTATCAATACACAGCATTACATTTCAAACTGAACAGTAGCTTATCCTCACACACCACGGATACTTTATATTTTCCAGCCCCTCATCTCTTCATCTGAACACTTCCTGCCACAGATCCTCCACTGCTTTTGAAACTTGAATTATTAAAAAGTATTAGGATATACTGTAATCCCTGAGAGAGAGTTGTATGTACTGCTCTATGAATCATTAAGAAGTATTAGACTATCATCCCTGAGAGGCAGTTATATTTACTTCTAGTAATGGCCGTCTCTCTAAAGCCTCTCACACCAGTCAATTATTCAGCAGTGAGCTACAGAATTCTGTGTGAGCCAGGCTAGTGCTTCATCACAGGAAGCAGGGAAATATGGCGGTGCAGAGATGGCGGGATTCATAAATGGACTGATACAGGAATAGTGGAAAAGAGCGAAATGGGGTGGGATGGCATGTGAGCTCAGTAGTAGTGCGTGGCAGTACTCAGCTCTCATGTTTGTGCAGTCTACCAAAGACATGCTTTTACTGGGTTCGTCTCAAGACACAAAGCACAATACACTGACATACATGCGTGCATACTAACACGCATGCACATACACATGCACAAACAAACAAACAAACTGATTGAGAGAGAGGAGGGATAGCATCCACCCTACTGTGTGACTCAGACACTATCCACATAGAAAACCTGACACTGAATATTTTTCCTTGTGTTGTGATAATTCTGTTCCAGTTTCAGCATACTGTGAGCAAGTGCTGACAGACCCCTAAAAAAAATACTGCACCAAGAACTTGATTTTCAAAAATCAAATGAATATTTCAAACTTCTCCTTGTTTTATGATATTTTGGTTCAAGTTGTTCTTTCTCCTCCTGGCACAGGGCTCACCTGGAATACTTGGTGGAGTTGGTCAGCCTGGACTTGTTGGAGAGAAGGTCAGCAATTCCCATTAGCAACTACACAGCGTGTGCCTATGCATATACAGTAGAATGGTGGTGGTTTATGTATGTGGGCTTGTGCACCAGTGTGTGTGTGGTGTGTTTTTATATCACTTAATGTTTCTTCTCTACCAGGGTGAGGACGGAGAAGCTGGAGACCCTGGGTCAGTTGGAGAGCCTGGTATTAATGTGAGTCACATTGCCTCCATCTCGCCTTCCTGTCTTGATCAACCTTGTCCTTTCTTCGCTGTATCTCTTCGCCCTTTCATTGATTGTCATTTCATATGCTGGTGTCCCAGGGTGCTAAAGGCGATGTGGGGGAGAAGGGTGACTCTGGCCCTCCCGGTGCAGCTGGGCCTCTGGGACCCAGAGGAACACCAGGGGAGGACGGACCCAAAGGCAACCTTGTGAGTCTTTGTCTCTCTGGATCAGTGACTTTTTCTTGCTCTGGTTGTCAGGTCAGTCAGTCTGTTTATGTCATGCCATGCATAAGAGATGGTTTTTAACTCACTGGTTTTGCTCACAGGGCCCTATTGGATTCCCCGGAGATTCAGGACCCCCTGGAGAACCTGGCGCCAATGTGAGTATTACTGTTATTGTTGTTATATTATTAATTTGTAATTAACTTATTGTTTGGTCATTTCTTCTACATGACATTTTTTCATCCAGGGACTAGATGGTGGACCGGGGCCTAAAGGAGACAATGGAGAAACTGGCAAAGCAGTAAGCAGTGATTTTTTTCTCACTTACTGCATATGTTGACAACACTAGAAGCTCTTGTACGCTTAGCTGAAGTATTTATTCTCTGTGATTTTCCTTCTTCATCATTATGGCTGGGCTTTCTTCTCAGTGTTTTTGTGACTGGGTGGGAACCTGTTTCTGTTTTAACTTTTGTCCTTTTTCTGTTCTCTGCAGGGACCTCCAGGAGCATCTGGAGAGCCAGGTCCTGCAGGACCTCCTGGACGGAGGGTGTGTTTAGCATATTGTATATGTTCTTGTGCATGCATGTGTATGTAGCTATATGTGTGTTTGTTTAAACTTAATAGCTATTGTTGTCATCTCAGCAACATTGTCTTTCTTAACCCCAGGGTCATATAGGTGCTGCAGGAAAAGAAGGGAAGCAAGGCATGAAGGGAGCCAAGGTAAGGATAATGACTGACACTGAGCTCTGTGGTTGTGTGTGGTGCCTTCCAACAAATACATTCTGATGTATTTTACTACTAATGTCTTGCTGTCTATGTCTGTCTCTCTGCTCTGTAGGGAACAGCAGGAACCCAGGGTCCAGTGGGGAAGACAGGCCCAGTGGGACCCCAAGGGCAGCCAGGGAGGTCTGGCCCAGAAGGTCTTCGAGGCATCCCAGGTTCCGCGGTCAGTACACAAGTCTGATAATGTTAAAATGTTTGTGTTTAATCAATGCTTCAGCATACTGTAAGATGATCTCTAATTCACCTGTTTATTTTCTAGGGTGAGCAAGGGTTAAATGGGCCAACAGGACAAACTGGACCACCAGGACCAATAGTAAGATCCTTATATTTGGATGTTATTGGAGCCTACCAAATGAGAAGGGGGATTTAGGACATTTATAATAATAAATGACGATTCAAAACCAACACAACCAAACCATATTTCATATACAGAGTCTACAGCACTGGACAACTAATACATCTGACATTGTTAACAGGGGCCACCAGGACTTCCAGGATTGAAAGGAGACCCTGGAACAAAGGGTGATAAAGTGAGTGTTTATCCCTTGACTGAGAAAACACTCTGTACCAGTCTAAACCCTGGGAAGCAATGGTAATGAACCATGTCTCTGTGTGCAGGGTCATGGTGGGTTGATCGGTCTAATTGGCCCCCCAGGAGAACCTGGTGAGAAGGGAGACAGAGGCCTACCAGGGAACCAGGGTACACAAGGGCCTAAAGGAGATGCGGTATGATTGCAGCATGATGCATCTGATACACTTCTGCACAGAGGAAGTTCAGTTCACTAACAAGACATGCTTGTCCTCATATCTAGGGTGTGGCCGGCCCACCTGGTCCCACTGGCCCACTGGGACCACCTGGACTGTCAGTAAGTGAAAATATTTATGCTTTTCTATGATCAATATATGAACTTCTAAACAAGTTTGAATGCAACAACGAGAAGCAATCATCAACAGAAAGGCTTACTGCTTGTTGAACTGAGAATGTCCATGTTGTTTTTGGACAGTTTAATGTAAGATAGGCTGTGAAAAAGCCTTTAAGCTGAATGGCTCCATCACTGACTGATGCCCAAGGCAATAAGAGATGCATGAAAAGTGTACATTATTGTATATTATTACCTTGGATTAAAAAAAATAAAAACTCATCTGTATTCTGTTTATGCCTTTTTTTGTGACATATGTCTGGAAACCAATTTATGTAGAAGCTGCATATCAAAATGGTTAATAATACGAGACAGTAGTTTGAAATTGTAATTATTAAACTGCCCATATGAAGTTTATACCTGTGGTCTGCTGCATCTTGTTAATGCAGATGTGAATGTCATTTCTATCAGGAATGCATGTTTTAATCTTAAGCCATCCTTTTGCAAAGATTCTGCAGGTATAAAGAAACAGATGCAAAACACATATGTCAAGAGAAGAACAAAAAGTCGATATTTTTAGATATTGTCTCTGACTTAAAGAAAAGGCGTCACCAAGTACAGTCATTGTTCTATAACTTTGGTGCAAAATGACTGATCAATTCATCAGAGAAACATATATCATATGAGATTTGGATCTCAGGGATTTAGCTGATGATTCCATCTGCAAAGAGCTAAGCACTGGTTCTATCCAGAGAGCATACAGTCCTGTTATTACTCATTGTTACCTGATTTTCTAGTGAATATTGATTAATTATACTTATACTGATTAATATTTTGTAGTTCTGACTTGAGTAATTAGATAGTTTTCTAAGCTTTAATAGCTTTTATCCTTTTACTGCTTACTTACTCCTTGTCTCCACTCTTAGGGTGCAGCTGGCGAGAAAGGATCGAAGGGAGAAATGGTGAGTCCAGTAATCTGTCTTATTTATACATTGCCATTCCTGTACTCACACCTCAGCTTGGTTAGCAGCTGCTGGGAACATATGCTGGGGAAGAGAGAAAAAGTGTGTTTGTTGGCTTAAATCTACCATGCTTCATAATCATAATGCTCTACTGTGTTTACTGCATGTCTTTGGAACTAAAAGCCTGCTGTACAGCCACACTTGTCTTGTGTATGATTTTTCCATTGGGCCTTTTTAATAGGATTTGGTTCTGGTGTATGTGATGTTATGAAAACCACTATAGTGTGTCTTGAGAGCCAAGGCTTTGACCACAGAGTGCTGATGCACACAGCTGGATAATCCTATAAAGCAGCAGTAATATCTGCTTGGATAAAGCTGGGATTTAGCCAAGTGGTGTGAGAGAGGCTCCAGGTGAGACATGATTGACATTAAGTTTTGTCCTCTTCTATTCTTCAGGGTGTCGTTGGTCCCAGAGGAGATACTGGCCCTGGTGGCCCCCCAGGACCCCCAGTGAGTACTGCCAATGATCCACATCATGGCCTTCTCAGTGCCAGCTTTATTATCTTCCTTTCCCTTTCACCTCTTGCTCACCTCTCTGTACTACCTCCAGGGACCACCCGCGACAATGGTTCAACCCCTGCCTATCAGGGAGGGCAGGCGGAAGAGACGAAGGCACTCCAATCGGTCAGGAGGAGCAGCCCCATCCAGGGAGGAGGATGTGGATCTGGATATGGACGAGTTCCTCCAGGGAGATCAGCCTCTGGAGGACGCTGAGGGAATGGAAGAAGTCTTTGCCACCCTATCTTCCATGAAAACAGAAGTGGAGGTGATGAGGAGGCCTCTGGGAACCTTTGAGAGCCCTGCCCGGACCTGCAAAGAGCTCATGATGGTCCAACCTGACTACAAAGATGGTTAGCAACATTGCTTCATAATTTATTTCACCACCTTAATTGTTTTATCCAAGACAAATGAGTCCAGGAAAAACTGGACACATTTTAAATATGCACACATCCTCTAACACCTTTTTAAGTCAAAATGCTGTTTACCATTTCGCCAACTGCATGTTATCATCTTGTTACCCTAGATGTGTTCATTATACCAACATCTGGTGCTTGACTGATGTCCTTTCTCTGTGCTCTTTGTAGGAGACTACTGGATTGATCCTAACCAGGGCTGTCACCGAGACGCCATCAAGGTCTACTGTAACTTCACAGCTGATGGAGAGACATGTCTCCACCCTGACAAGAGGATTGAGATGGTAAGTCTCCAATCTCTCGCTGTCAGCCTTTACAAAGCCAACCATGTCATATTACTGAGAACAAATCACTCCCTATATCCCTTTAGCCTAAAATTTTACTTAACGTCCTCTCTCTCTCCCTCTGTGTCTAGGTGAAATTAGCAGCGTGGAACAAAGAGAAGCCAGGAAGCTGGTACAGCCAATACAGAAAAGGCAAGCAGGTACAAAAAAAGAAAAAAATCAAACCTCACCTCACCTCCTACCATTAATCTTAGCTGGCTCCAAATGCCAGGCAATCTTTTTCAGCCAAATTACTCATCCTAATTGAGATTGTTTGAATGATATTCATACATATGATTGAGGTGCGAGCGTTTGTGCGAGTGTGTTCACATGAATGTGTAGGCATGCATGTGTGTGTCCATCCATGTGCACATGCATGCAAAAGATGGGAGATTTGTAATTTTGGTAGTGGAATTAAAATTAGAGCTCATATTTGTCTGACACAGATTATAGGCTCAGATGTGTTTTTCTGTGGCTTCATCTCTTTGAGAGAAAAACCTGTTTTTGTCTTTTGTTTTTCTCATTCAGTGAGATTTTGTGTCATTTAAGGGTAATGCTGTTTAAAGGTGTGGCTATAGTACATATTATATTTCTCTGCCTATGTAGTACGCTAATTCCTATGTACCTGTGTCACCCAGTTCTCCTACAATGACAGGGATGGGAACCCTGTACATGTAGTTCAGCTGACCTTCCTGAAACTACTGAGTGCCACGGCCAAGCAGAGCTTCACCTACACCTGCCAGAACTCGGCAGGCTGGTTTGACAGCACCTCCCGCTCCCACCAGCGTGCCCTCCGCTTCCGGGGCAGCAATGATGAGGAGTTGACACAAGCCAAAAGCCCCTTCATCAATGCAGTGCATGATGGATGCCAGGTAAGTGCAGGGACATGTCAGGAAAAGGCACTAGTTTGACAAATAAGAATTAGCCTTAATGAAACTAATGTGTTTATCAATTGTGTTGCTGTGGTCAGCTGTTACTTGATTTAATAAGTGGGTAGCCATCAAATCACTGACTTCAATAGGGATTTAGGCCACAGAGTGGGGACAGCTAGTTAGTGGAATTAATCCAAGCAAATTCTAATAATGGTTTTATTCTAATAATTGTTTGTCTCTTTCAGTTCCGCAAAGGTCAGGAAAGGACTGTTCTAGAGATTGACTCCCCCTCGGCAGAGCTGCTCCCTATTATAGATGTGGCTCCAGCAGACTTTGGCAACAGCAACCAGAAGTTTGGATTCCAAGTTGGACGAGTATGCTTCAATGGTTAACATCTTGCCAACAACAACAAACAAACAAAAAGACCTGCACAGCAAGTTTTCAGTAAAAGAAACTGAACTTTTACCACTGCCCCAAGCAATATTTATTATATTATGTTCCTGTATGTGGTGGGATTGTGGTATATTATTTAAGACTCTTCAACAGCCAATGAAATAGGTTCTATGGCTTTGCAAAAAAAAGAATGGTGAGAAAGAGGACATGCAACAGTGGGAACAAAGCACATTTACCAAAGGGAAATAATATAAGTGTTTTTGTTTTCTTTTTCTCTCACTGTTTGAGTGTCTTGTAATTGATCCTCCATTGATCCAATTATGAGGTCTGCACCACTTGACGATGACCACTCATAAACAGATCTGTCCAGTCACGGAAAGGAACAGTCTGTTATTGTACGGTATGCGTCAGTGAAGTGGGACTCGTCAGACCATGGATGAACTAGTTGCTGCCTAATGTTTTACATAGACTGCGACTGAATAAATCAGAGACGTTGTCATACTCATTTGCATGCTCAGATTTCACTATAATGACAATTGCATAGCAGTTGTGAACTAGCCTAGCATATTAATTCCACACAAGCACAGTAATTAATTTCCTGTGTGCAGGAATGATAAATTGTCCTTTTTACCCTTCAACTGAAGTTTGCTCAGTGAATTACCTTGATTAGTATTCAGTAGGCATAGCTAGTTATTGAACCCGACACTTACTTGAACGGATAAGGTTGTTTCCTTTATTGGACTGATAATAAGCTTTTTGAGGCCTCCATGTTTCCAAGGACTACAGTACTGTATATGTCAGACTAACATTATTTCTACTGTGGTATATACTTACAACTAGGTTGGGGGTATTTCAGGGCAATAATTAAGAGCATGCTGATTAAAATGTTCTCTAGTCTTAACTGCAGTCCTTTATACCAAGAGACGTTTCACGCATCTCTTGAAAGCATTTTATAATTACTGACATAACCTGTTTTCACTTTTCTGCCCTACTCAGAGGGTTTTGTTCCTTTGTTTTGTTAATATGTTGAAATGTCAGTTTTTCAGTTGCTGTTCGTTTGACATGATTTGCTCTTCAGTGGTGCTAAAGATGATTCTGTTATTTTTGTGTCACTGTGTTTGTGTGTCTCTGTGGGCAGGATTATAGGACTAGAGAGAGAGAGAGGGTTATTGCTCTTTCAGCAGCATGAAGCACCCTCAGAGGCTGGGGACTAGTCTACTGTGTTTTTTGCACATCTTTTGGCTGATTGTGCCAGTTTCACAGGGCCAGTGAAAGGAGGTTAGGGACAGTTCAGAGCAATGTGGTTGGTCGCTTTAAAGGGAAAATCCACTCTAAAACCGGATTTACATTGTGCTGTTCCACTAATTTTAGATAGTAAATCCAGTATCTACAAATACAGACAACAGTCTACCTAAACTAGAAATTACAGTGTCAAGACTGGAGTTAATGATGTCATCAGGTAACGTTTTGACAGGATGATCCACTGTAGATTTTTTTTTAATGTTTATTTCAAATTACCTTTTAAAATTGCCAAACTGTGAATCAGAAATTGTCCTCACATCCCAGTAAAATTACCATGGGTGCTATTATAGTGCCAGTTATTCCATTATTCACTGTCTGTGGAGCAGCTCCAGGATTTGTTTTTAGATGACATTATTACCACAGTCAGTCTGCATGTCGGCTTAAACAGAGACTTCTTCAAATTAACAAATTGAGCTGTGAAATATTACCAAAATGACATATGTATATGAATTCTATTTTACTGTTGATTTTCCCTTTAGCAAAATTGCAAATTTCTTAATGCTCTGCCTTCCTCCTCTGACTCAAACAGTAGACTGTTTATCCAACATGTGTAATTTTGCAATTCACTCCTGCTGTTGTATTTGTTTCATAGCATTTAAACATTCCAGTATTTAACTCCTCTCCTCCTGTCCCATCCTGCGTTGCCCTTCCCGTGTATAGTGTTTGTTTTTCTAATTTTATATACTGTACAGTTATTCTGAGGACTTTATGAGCAGTAACCTGTTGCCTGAATGAAAAACAAATGTATTTGTCAAAAAATTATGGGCGAATAAAAATAAACAAGAAATCATTATGTTTTCTTTATCCTCTCCGGACCCGACAGGCGGGTTAGCACAATATCCATGAGAGTGTGACTCCTAAAAAGAGTTACACATCTTGCACTAGCCAGTAGGTGGCAGAAAATGATGCGTTAACATGACAGAAAATGATGTGTTAACATGTAGAGTTTGGTCATGTTAATTTAACATTTTGTTTACAGTAATACTACACATAAATATTTAGTTCTTTGTTTCAGAGTTACACATCTTACACTCGCCAGTAGTTATCACAACAGAAAATAATGTGTTAACACTTCAGTGGAATGCCATTTGCGCATATAACGTATTAGACATTTCATGTTTAGACAACATTAAAATGACGCGTTAACATGTAGAGTTTGGTTGTGTTAACATGCTTTATTTTTACACGTTAACACAACAGAAAATGACACATTAACATGTCTTTTCTGTTTGTGGCCAATGAGGGACCTTGAATTAAGGCACTCATACATATTCATGAGGAGGGTTGCCTCCAAGATGTCTAACAACAACACAAGGGAGGACGTCGTGCATAAATTAGTGATGTGGGCGTCTATGCACTCGTTACAGGCACCTACATACACCGCAAAGGAAATGACATAGAATGAAACGTAAGCCAGAGGTGTGGTTTAGAAGAAGCCAGTTTAAACGTTCAGTGGGGATGGTGAAGATTCAGAAGCAAAAGAAATCTAGCTAGTTTTAGTGGAATGAAATCATATAAAAATGAAATGGAATGGGATAAACAGGTCATCATAGCTATAGCTTTCTGCATTGTCCAGTCAGAGTCTAATAGACAAACAAGGCTCCTACTAGTTCTGCAACATTCACTCAACAAGCTTGCAATCAGCATCCCCACACAGCCGATGTAATCAACTCCCCAGTTCATTTATTTCAATTAGCCCTGTTTCAGTCCTCAAGAGGAAAGGTGGAGAGGAGACAGAGGCGAGAAAGGATGGATGGTGAGAACAAGAGAAGAGCTCAGTAATGAAATGGCTGAGGATAAGAAATGCAGCCGTGGAGATTTGGTCTGTTTGGTCGAGGTAACAAGAGCTGTGCTGATGGATATTTATGTGAGACAGACAAAAAGAAATGATAAAAGTCCCAATGATGGCTTTATTTTTCTGACTTTGTGTGTACAACAATTTCATTGTACCCCTTTCACATACTCTTTCTGTCTGTCTGTCTGTCTGTCTGCCTACTTATCTCTTTTTCTTTGCTACCACAAACACACACACAATAATTGCTCTTTGTTCCATTCAGGCATACGCAACACACACATACACACACACACAAACACACTCTAAAGCCTATTCTCTTGCACGCATTAAAGTACAAGCCGCTCATCCCCTTTGGGGCCCATTGTTCAAGGTTAGCGTCAATGGCAGAATAAAGGTTACCATGTTATTTTTTTTCTCCTTTCTGCTCTCTTCCACTCAATTGAATTTTAACCACAATAAGCTCTTGACCAGGAAAGGTCATCTGTTGCCACTACCTCAGAATAATGATCAAGCAGAAGAGCTGTGTGACTATCAATATGGTATTTCCACGGTACTGTGCCCTTTTCCTTTGCTCACATTCCACCCTCTTGTGCCCACCATTCCTGTGACATTGTGTCTCCAAAGTCTTGTATTTCTTCTGCTGAGAGCTGGACCTTTGTTAGACAGCATCACTGCAGTGCTATACAACTATTATCTCTGTTGAGAGGTGGAAATATTTATGATAGACTAATATATACAAGACTAAACTCAGAATTGAGTTGTCAAACGTGACAATCATTTGGAAACCATGGACACAGTCTCTCCACTGCACAGAGATAAATCAGCTTGAGCATTGAGAAGAGCCCTTCATCCAGCGGATCCTGGAGCTCAGCTTTGTGAAAGCTTGTGGAAATCCCATGGAAATGCATTCCCACACAAGGAAAACAACATACAACACTGCTGAAAAGTGTGGATAAATGGAGGTTTCAAGAATCACTGTCAAATCCCTAAAACGAAAACAATCTAAAATGATAATTTTTATGTTTTACTAATTCTTTCTTTCAGGGATCCCTAAGCTGTTTCATGATACAGATACTACAAAAACTACAATATATAACACTGCATGGTAGTTGTAGAGGTGACAGTAGAAAACAGGAAGCTTATCATGTAAATATCTGGGGTTTTTTAATAATTATTATTTTGCATACCATTAGCACCCAAAAAAAATTCAAACAAGACAAATGTTTCTTATATTATTTTAGGATTCCTTTAAAAAAGATCTATTATTTCAACAGATGGTTGTGACTTTTGAATTTCATTTAAGTGAAACTTACAAAAGTAGATTTTTGTATCCAGGATTGCTGGATTCTGTATTATTGATTGGGAGCATGATCTCTGAGGGAAACCATTTGTCTTTGTCTTTTAATGTTATCTGGACAGGATTGTTGGAATATCTTTGTAGTATCTCTCCTGCCATATCTAGAGGGTGACACACCAAACCTGGTGCACTCTGATCTGCAAACATTATCTGTGTTAGATATATCTACAATCACCTTGTAATCTTTACCCTTCGGATGTGAAAATGTTAGGTGTACTCTTGAGCTAAGCTCTTGGCCAACTCTGCATTGCTGTTCACTGCTATTCCATCAAGGACTTGAGCAGAGCTGTGGGTCTATAGCTGGTACTGATGAGCTACTTTTAGGCCCAGGAGTACATTAGTGTATCCAACAGGCATGAGGATCCTTAGTTGCTGCATATTGGAAACAAAATTGTCTGTCTTATTCCACCTCTCTTCTCTCTCTCTCTCTCTTTCTCGCTCTCCTCACATCTCTGTCTCATTATTCTAGAGTTGAAAATGTTTGAGATGTTTCTTTGTTGTTTGTTGGACTGTCAAGTCTCCCTCCTATATTCCCTCTTTCTAGTTTTCCTTGCCCTCAGCTCCTCTCCTGTGACATTGATTCTAACTAAGCTGAACGTGTCACAAAGTCACAGTGAGAAATTAACAAATTAAACAGACGTTCAAATTAAAGAGAGAGAGTCAGTTGGAATATCTACATTTCCGGGTGAACAGGGACATTGCCTTGGTCTCAACACATCCACCCAATTCCGGATGTTGTGTCACAGTAGATAACAGCAAAAATTATTTTCCATGCCACTGATGTGTGTATGAGTGTGCAAGCTGCCCTCAGTTTAGCATCGTGCACTGTACAAGTGGTGGGCAATAACTTGGATCATCTCTAGCTTGTGCTCCATGATGCGCAGGCATGTATATGTGTCTGTGTGGGTACGTGAAATCATGAGCATTTGCGGCTGAGCAGGGGTAGTCTTATTAGTGTGCATGCAAGCGCCTCTCCTGCCAGGTCCCATCCACAGCTCCTTTATCTCAGGAAGGGTGGGGGGAATCATTTCCGCAGATGCCTTTTCAATCAAAAGTGCTTACATTAGTAAAGCAGTTTGAAAAAAATGACTTGAAGGCGAGGGAGGGCAATAGAAATCCCTGGGTGAGTGGACAAAGAGCATGGTGACGTTCGGAAGCCCAAGGCCCTGTGTGTCGGAGAGAGTGTCAGATGATTATCTGGCAGACAGAGAGCCCAGATTCAAAGGAACAGCTTGAGAACACCCCCGCCGCCTCCAACACACACACACACACACACACTACTCCTAATTTTCCCTCTGCTGCAGCTCTCAGCGTCCGCTGCCACAACCACTACTACTGCCATGCCATCCTCACTTAACTTAGTCCTCAGTAAAAGGAGGACTGAGTTGTCTGCAAGCTCCCCTAGACAGCCAAAGTAATCAGTGGTGTCTTATTTACCACAGTGGGAGAGGAACATGGAGAGGAATAGGGGGATGAGGAGAATGAGAGAACAGGAAGAGAGAGGAAGAGAGCGATAGTCATTCACTAGACAAGCCTGTGTTGTATGAATCACTCAGGCCAATTTAAACATGCACAGCTGTTCATAAATCCAAGGCAGAGAGTGTTAATGAACAAACTTAGCCCTGATCAGGAAAACAGGAGGAATAGTCACAGGAGATCTGTATTAGGCTTTGTGTGTGTGTGTGTGTGTGTGTGTGTGTGTGTGTGTGTGTGTGTGTGTGTGTGTGTTTCTGATTTGTTAGTGAGTGAGTGTAAGCGAGAGAAAGTGAGAGAGAGTGAAAGTGGTAACTGCATGACCCCATTGCTCAATAGAGATGATTTTTTTCCCTATAAATCAGACAAGGCAGCAAGGGAAAGAGTGCGAGAGAGACAGAGAGTGATTCAGCTGTGGGAGTACACTGGCTCAGACGTCAGTTGAAAAGCCGGGAAACTAATCGTTTCCATTCACCTCGATGAGTCTGGCTGGTCTCGTCTGTGGTCCTGAATGCAAAGAAATCCTCATCTTCTCTCCACCTCTCACTCCGTCACCCCTCCACCCCTTTTCCTTTACTCTCCCTCCCCTTTCCTTCTCTCTCCCTCTCTGAATGATCAATGCACTCTGTCCTGTATCAGTTCCTGACACGGTTGTTATTCTATCACAAAGAATCAGACATGGCAGCATTTCATGGGCACCTGGACAATTTCCATAAATCTTACAAGGCAGAGGTGAACTGCAGAGGAAGCAGAGCTCGTTGTGTGACAGACCAGGAAAGGATTGGTACTTAAAAGCCTCATTTAGTCTAAAGAGAGATATAGACAAAACACATTGTTTGAGGTGTGAGGGTGCTGAAACTCACATAGTGGTTAGAAACAGTAATATGTTTTCTGTCACTTGTACAAAATCGCAAATGTCATGTAATCTCTGTACTTATACCAGCAAAATGGTTTAGGCCCTGTAATCAGTAAAGTGGCTGACAGGATAAAGTGCATCACTTTCTCTCCACTTCTCGGTGCAACTGGCAACGTTTGAATTATGCTTTCATATGTTTCACAGTAATGAGTACAATTGGGCCTGACTCTGCTGCTCTTCAATAATTCAGAACCAACCTGAGACATGAAGCAATATTCTGATTCTGCAATCGGGAATTATTCCTGCAGTCACTCGTTTTTCTATGTCTGTCTTTCTCACTAACTCTGATTTGCTCTTTCAGACTAGTTTTCCCTCTTTTTTCATACTGTATACTGTGTGATCAAAAACCGCAGCGCAAAAGACCCATGCCTTCTCTTTATCTCCCTCACTCATACACATGCAGTACACGCTCACAGTATGGTCACACACAAGTGTATTGGTGGCTTTAACTTAGTTCAGGGTGAATTTTCTGGCACAGAAGTAATTAGAGAGAGTTGGGAACGCTGTATTACTAATAATCATCACTACAGAACACCTTAAGTTCAAGAAGGACGGTAGCTTTCTGCCATGGGCTTCTCTAAAATTCAACATCTCAAATAAATACAGAAGGTTCTTGAATAGTGTATTCTACAATGTAACAAGTTACAAGTTTTGTTACTGATAAGACAAGAGTACGGTCTAGACCTGCTCTATATGAAAAAGTACCCTGAGATAACTTTGTTATGATAGGGCTATATAAATAAAACTGAATTGAATTGAAAAAGCCCTGACCAGTTTCTTTGGGATATAGTAGATGAGTATAAAGGCAGAGAAAGCAGGCCAATGTTAACATAAAGGCACTATCATTGAGGAAAGTCTTCATGCTGGTGTTTCATTCTCTTTGACTATCCCACATACAGTGCAGCACAAACAGAGGTCTTTAGTTAAAACCCCAATCCTCTAGGACACATCAAACAGCCATTTCTAGTCAAGTCCCACATGCATGCCTGTTTCAGCATCAGATGAAAGTGCAGTGATGTTGTGACTGAATGCTTTGCTGTCTGAATAAACCAGAACCTACTCTGTTTAAACCACAATGCTTCAATTTGAATTCTATTGAAGATGCAGGCTCCACTGACACTCTGTGCGCTGTATGTCTTTACATCTTTACACACACATGTACGAGCATTACGGTCATGTTGTAGAATGAATGTATGCTTATGTTAGATAGACTGTGTGTTGATGTGTGTGTTTATGCTGCCGCAGTGCTAATGAGAGACTAGGGGTTTCAGGGTTTCAGGTGGTGGTGCTTTGAGAGAGGAGGTGAGTGACAGGGCTCATGAATAGTGATGGCCGACAGCTGCTCATTAACCAAGAGACTGTCTGTCAGCCAGCAGACTGGAACAGCAGCCCTTCCCCTATGTGTACACACACTTGCACATAAACACACACAAGCATGAAAATACATACACATGTGTGCAAGACCATGCAGATGTGCCCACAACCAGCGCACGCACACATATTATTTATATCTCCTTCATCTGGGTCCCCTGTGGAGCGGAGGCCAATCCTGTCTTTCCCCTTGATAGCATGAACGGAGTGTGCCTATTACCTATGTGCTCACACCAGTCCCGCTGGGGCAAGCCCCTCACTGAATATGGAAACACCTGCCAGATGTAAATTCTGAATGAGGCCCAGAGTGCAAAAGGTGCAAAAGGTACAAAAGATTAAGGCTAAGGCAGTGCCCAGGAAAGAAATGATATCCACTTTTTAAGTGGTTTTAAACTGTTGAAGAAACTTCTGCCTCACTTTAATTTTGACAACCTTTAAAGAAAGTTAAAATTCTAACACAAGGTGACCTAGATACTGTACGTATGAGTGTGTGTTTCGTTACTTTTATAATTGTGTCACGTTGCTCTTCAAAATAAATCTGTTTGAAATTGCATATATAGAGAGTAACAAAAAGTCTGCAAGCCACTGGTGGTTAAGTTGTCTTACAAGAATTTCACACTGTGAAACTGGTGTTCTTTGAAATCAGGCTGGGAATATAGTTGGTCTGGTCACAGAGTGGACAGTACTGGAAGCTTATCAAAGAGAACAATGTAAGCATGATGTGACACACTGACAGCAACTGAGAAAGACAGTATTGCTGTGTTGATTTACAAAACAAATTTCTATTTCAGAAAAAAAAATGAATCATCTTTTTTATCAGAGGAGAATGTGTTGTCGTTATTTTCCTTACCAGATTCAGGTAGCTCAGGCAGTGGCAAAAAATAAAAGAGAGAAAGGAAGGACCCAGTAGTTGTTGTTGTGTCTCTGTTGGTTGCACAAGACAAAAATGTGAAGGGTGTGACTGCCATTTCAGTTAGAATCTATCGATGGATTTGACAGAATCTTGATTGCTGAAGGACAAATAGAAAATAGCAGAAGAACATTCGGGACTGTCTTAAATCCAAGTCCCTGCTCCTGAATATTCTTTTGTATCCCCAAACTCTTGGAAAGCATGCCTACAATCAAAGATGGCAAAGCATCGTGAGACCTCTCCATTAAAAGCAGCTCATAATACAGAAATATCCTCCACCTCCCACACAAACCCAAGCAATGACACCCAACTTATTCATCAAATGTAACATATTAAATCTTGCAGGTGCAAAGGGTAGCTACAGTGACGACGACACAGTTGTTGGTTGTGTAGAAGTCTGTTGTTTACTTAACTTGCACAACTTGTGATACATGGCTTATGTTTGAAGCTTGACTGAGCTGATGCTTGATGCGTGAAAATACAAATATGGTGTAAAATGTGTTGATCTCACTGTGCTGGTTCCATTTTGAACTTACTTTATTGGCATTGTCGGCCAAGACAGTTGTAATTCAACAAGCATTAAAGGCTACCTGTCTCAGTAGCAAGGTGGAGAGAGCATCTCCAAATTACAGCTACAGTTAATCTGCCAGTTTTTGCATTTCATTAAGCAATATTTGTTATATGAATATTAAATCAAAATACTCCCTGTAAGAACTGCTAGTGCTCCTAATACCATTGACAAACACCTCACTTTTAAAACCAAATCAATTTACTCAAAGGTCCAAAGTAAACACACAAGTGAATAAAATCAGTGAAATTTTATTTTTTCAGGGTTCAAATGCCATGGCATTGCATCTCACAGTGGCTAGAGAGAGACCTTCAATAGGATGCCCATGTTGCTCTCTTTCATTTGGACGTCTATGTGTCACAGTGACTGGCAACACGACATACACCTAGACTCAAATGCTGACAAAGGACTTGGCAGGAAGGCTTAACAGGCAGTTTACTTAGAAAATGATCAAAAGTAGGCAGTAAGTTCAAACAAACAAACCAGAAGGGCTGAGACAGTAAGGCAGGAAATACTAGATAAGCAGGAGGTCATTGACATGTTGGCAACTTGCAAACAGGCTTCAGACCGGTAACAGGCTCAGGTACAAAGATAACACAGATTATCTGGGAAAAGAAATTTTGATTACTCCAAGTTGCCTGCTAACAGGATTTTGACCACTTCAATTAAATATGAAGATTCATCATGTTAGAATTCCACAATAGGTTTTACTTCTTTTACTGCTCAATACCATGGTGAAGATCCCAAATAGTTATTAGTGATAATGGAGTTACCTTTGTTAATAATTGGAGAGAATGTTGGCACGTTTACCAAACTATTTGGTGACAAATTAGTACAAATACAAGACAAATCAAAATACTGAGTTACTCTACTTGCTTGTCTAATCTGCGGACGTCTCATGATCATGATTGTTACACACAGCATAGTACTGTCTCCACCTCTAACAGTGGGGGATGTAGCTAAAATATTCATATGCATTTATTTACATATGATATGACTTCCTTAGACTTTTTGAGTATCCAGTAACTACCTTGCTTGAAAGAGAAATGGTGTTACATGAAGACTGCTCACTCTAATTTCACTTTAATGCTAAACGTCTACTTGGGCGGAGAGCATCCATTTGGAAATCTCTCTCTCACCGTTCTTAAAGCCAACTCCCATTTAATGTGAGATTCAAAGCAAAGTAACAATGAGCCAGTACGCTACAGATGGCAATGCATGCAGCAGCAGCACCTCTATAAGCCTGATGGAATGCCCCTTTTGTTTGTTATCGATTGAGAGAGAAAGGCATCCACCGTGTAATTGTAGCCTCATTTGATCTCAAATAAACCATGCTGTCCAACACAAGGGAGAGAGCAGGGCAAGCATAAGCTGGAAACACCTTCATTACAACAAACACACACTCCAGCACACGTACTTCCTTGGCCTGACTCTTGCACACACACACACACACACACACACTCATTTGCACACTACTTTTAAATTACATCGCCCTCCCTCTGCTGGTCTGTCTTTTTCTCCAATCTCAGTCTGTGTCTTGTCTTCAATCATACTCAACAAACAACTATACACACAGGGTGCACACACACATTCACTCTCTCTGCCTATCTTGGAATGAGCCTGGGATTGATTCTAGTCACACTAGAGTGGGGCGAAATGAGCAGTCACTCTGAATAGGCAAAGGCGTCAAATAATACAGATATGAACGTCAGAGGAATAATTGAAGAAAGTGTTTTATATGTAAAAGACAGAGGAGGATGGAGTGGAATTGAATCTCAGAGAAAATGAGGAGCGGGTTGAGTCCCAGGGGACCGACTCACAATGCCTCAGCCTTGTTTGAAGAAAATAGAGGATAATTAGAGTGGTCAGTGGCTTCCACACCGCTCAGCCTCACTCTTCCTTTATCTGCCCTTCATTCACTCTCTCTCTCCATTTGTTTTTTATAGCATCTCTCACTCAATTGTCAGTCTATGTTCATATACCCCTATATCCCTGTTTTCTCTCTGTCTGTTGTTCTTTCTTTGTTCTTTCTTTCATCCCATCCATTGCTTTTCTAGTTGTACTCTCCATGCACCATCTACCGGCCTCTCTCACTCCCTCTTTCCCCGCCTCCCTCCATCACTCTGTCCCTCCCCCAGCAGATGCAGAGCTACATCAGTGGAGTTGATCAGATATTCCAGGCGCATATGGACAACACCGACGAGCCTAAATCATGAGTATTTTGAAGTGCCCATGCAGGGTTCTTCAGACTGTTTGTAGTGAGCAGGAAAAGCTCTGTGGAACCAGTGCATGAAATCCCTCTCTTCTACCTCTAATTTTATGCCAAATCTCTTTCTCTTACTTTTCTTTACAAAGTGTCAACCTCTGCCTCTGCAGGCTTTCCCACTCTCTCTCTCTCTCTCTCACTCTGTGCCTTTCATCCTGAGCCAACTCAATATGTGTTAATACTAATGCATCTTCCAAACCCTCCATGTCTTACCACTGTGCACTCACAGCCTGAGAGGTGACTGATTTTCAAAGGAACTGCTACCCCACCACTCCACAGCAAAGTTGTGAGCATCTCTGTGGTCTGATCCTCTCGCCTTATCCCTTGTTTTTTCACATTACATGGCTAGCTTGTCGGCATGACAACAACCTGTCTCTATGGCAACAGACACGCCAGCAGCTAGATTCCTGACTGTTTGGACATGTAGTGTTGCCTCAAGCTTTCCCCGGGTCCCTTGGTGGCAGGACAGCAGATGACAATCAATATTTCCCTCTGAGATAGAAGGGGTTAAAACCTGCTCTTCCCCCTCTCACAGACACAATCCACATTCAGCAGCAGAGTCCCAGATACGCATGATATCGGCCTCAAGTTGGCATATAACATCACATCGAGTAATATTTTGAAAACAAAATAAGAAATAAAGCTTCCCAATAACTGCCAACCTTTCATTGCTCTGTTTTCCAATTCCAATCAGCTGTAAGTGTCATCATAAACGAAGACTACCTCTGACTAATATCCAGCTAGTCAATATTGTACAGAGATGAAAATCACTACAAAATCAATTGACGTGCTCCATAATCACAGAGGAGATTCCTGAAGCTTCCCATAAGCATTTGTCTCCCTGTGTGTGGCCACAAACCAACAGGCAGCACAAATAAATCTCAACGCTCTGGTCTGTCCTTGCACTCTCTCCCCCTCTGCCTCTCTCCAGATGACTTGTCCTCTGTCTCCCTTTCTCGCTCCAAGTCCCTGGATATTGATTGGGACCATACTGGAAGGAGCAGGGATAAGATAAATAAGGAGTCAGTGGCCATGAACAGCTCTCACCCTAACATGAAGGGAAGGATAATCATCTGACAGACCTGAGAAAGTGACCATGTATTTCTCAGGCCACTTTCATACAAATTACCTCTCCTATTACCTTAATCACAAGGATCCCCAGTCTCAACCCCAAGCATGCCTCCAAACACACACTGTTTCAGTGACATTTTGATGATTTCAGCTGCAAAGTGTTTTGGCACATACAGTAGAACTCGTCATCCTAGTCATATTTTCACTGAATTGCTTATAGTTCTTAAATTAAACCATCTGTAAAACATGTCATCATCAAAACTTAAATAAAATGAGGTACAGCTGCAAACATTACAGAAACCTAGTGCATGGTGCCCCCTCAACTGTGCAGCAGAAAACAGCATCATTTAAGCAGGTGCCCGCTTTCACTCTGCTCAGGATAATTATCGAAGTTCACAGTAAGTTACACCAGACCTCTATCAATCAAGCTAGATTTCACTGAAATGTAATGAGGAGCAAACCTGATTGATTGTCACACACACACACTATGTACAGCAAAATGCTGCTATCTGCACACAAATACACAGCACACAGGCATGCGTAAAGTCATCTGTAAACACAAGCACACACAGTGGGGTAAATAACTATCTCTTGCAGCGTCGGGAGCAGTGGCGCAAGGCTTCCCCTCAGATTTTGAAAGCCCTATCTGTATCAGGAACAGCAAACCGAAAAAGCAATTTGCTTTGTCACACAGAGACATGCTTGACTACACTGAATAATTGCACTGCAGCTCTGGAAAGAGCTGTTTTCCTTTTATCTAATGAAGGCCTTCAGGGAAGGGAGCACGGGTGTGTGTGTTTTGTGTGTGTGTGTGTGTGTGCATATAGGTGTCTCAGGACTTCTTTGTGTATGTGTCAACATAAGTGTGCAATTGAAAGATAAGCGGTGGAGGCATAAAGAGGGTTTTCTCGATCTGATCTAATCCTACCAGTGTCCCTTTGTTGCTTGCCTTCCTTCCACACTGTTCCACTGCAATATATTGATTCAACAAATCTGCATGTTGCCTCTTGGCTGTGTCCAGTTTCACGTTTAAGGCAGTCCCCTGTTTCAATAATGCAGAAGCTGACTGGAGAATAAAAGCCCCTGTGCCTGGCCTCAGACACTAACTCCTGAGAAGTGCTGAGTCCACACTCTGCTGCCTGCCGGCCTGCCTCTGTGGAGCTTGGCAGAGCAGTATGGAAGCTGGAGGGACAACTTCAGCCTCCAACCCCTACATAACTAACAGTGTAGAGAACAGGAAGAGGCCCTAGTGAGGATTTGGAGAGTGAGGTTAAAGACCAGCAATTTATAGGAAAAAGTGAGTCTCTCCTTCCCCTTCATTCTTTATTATTGGTCACAGCAGTATCCAGAGGCAAATGAGAAGGCAGTGCTTGATCATCAGGGGCAGAGGAGAAAAGTGGGAAGGAAAACAAAGAGGAAACAAACACAGGGGAAGAAAGAAAGCACCTTCTCTGGTGACTGCTTGTGTGTTCGGGAAAAGGTTTGTGAATTGCTGTAATGACTCTAAAGCATTTGTTCCACTGTGGAACTGTAATTAAGCCATCAGCCACAGTTTGGAGTCTTTAACTCATAATGAGGCTGAATGTGCGCAGTTCCTGCTCTGTGGATAAGCTGCTGTAATCACTTCTATCTGCTTAATTATGTAAAACCATTCTTTTATCCTACTTGTGTCTCACTCTTTATCTCTTCCTCTCTCCCTCCCGGTCTCTGTCATGGTCTCATCTTTTGAATATAACTGGTACCATAAAAGCATAGGGACACAGTAGGAATGAGCACATGTGCTGGGAGATATCAACTTGAGACAGCTATGCTGGGAATTGTCAGTCTAAATGGCTACTGGGAGATAAAGTACAGCTATAAATGAGTGTTAACAAAGGGCACTATATAAGGGAAGAGGTGTGTTAGCTGCAGTTACTTTAAGAATAAGCAAAAAGCTCTCACCACTCTGAGGAGCTTTTTATTACCTTTCTCCATGCCCTCTTTAGTATTGGTCAGAGGGACATTACAGCTCAGATGGGGGGATTGTATAAGGCATTTTCCTTTCTTCTCTCTCTCTTTCAAGTTCATTTTAGATTTCAGGATCACAATTTCACTTGCACACGTTTCCTGAATTACAATAGGACTATTATTATCATTAGTGGTCCAGCTCCACTGTAACGGAAGTGTAGGTGCGTGCTGGGTGCTGCAGGTTATTTGAAATGGAAGTGAACACCATCTATCTCCATGTCCCTAATGGAGATAACCTGGTTGTACTCTTTTTAGATAGGCCTACATCAAAGCTCTCCTTCTACAATACTTCAGAAATCGCAACGTCACTACATGCTGCACACACACAAAAACATGTACTCACCGACACATATACTCACTCTTGAGAGTGTGGCAGTGGAGAGTGAAATCTTGTGATGCTCGGGAACTTTACACCATAGACAGGCTGCAATGGAGGGGAAAAAAAGCCCTAAATGCATGAAAAAACATGAAGCTGCCTCTGTTTCAATGGAGCAGAAAAAACAGTAGAGAAAAATGTCAACAACAAATATCTGCTGGTTTCCATTGCCGCAGGTGACATGGACTTTGGTTCCCTCATGTTTCTTTTCTCCCACATTATGCATCATCTTTTCATCCAATTAAACACAAATACAGGCTACAACTCAGGCAGCGTTTTAGTACTGCTTGTTCTAGGAGAAATAGACAGAGGAAGGAAACAGAGGGAGACACATGAGGGAAAGAAGAAGGGGTGAAAGGGATGGTTCAAGATAACACAATGGGCAGCTGTGATTGTGTGTGTGTGTGTGTGTGTGTGTGTGCTAGGTGGTTTCACTTAAAAGATGGACCTCTTGGCAGACCATCTCTATGGATCTGCCAGTCTGTGTCTCCCCTCATTTGTTTCTGTGAGTCTGTGGAGGGCAACGCTTCGCCGTTGTTTTGTTTTGATTCGGTGACATGAGCAGACTGCCGTGCAGTTCATCCAGATGATGATTGATGATGTTTGTTGAATTATGGCGAGGCGCAGACATAAAGCATGGCAGGGCCCCAACTGAACCTGAGTTGTCCTTGCCCTGGTTGCCTTGGTTATGTGCAGGTAGTAAAGTACAGCCCAAGAGAAGGTGTGAAAAGCAATGTTTAATTCCATCTTCAGGTTTTCACACATTTCCATCCGGGCACTGGGGAAAGTATTGCTATGGCAACTGAGCACTCGTAACCTTCTGACCCAATGGCTGGTTGAGCTTCACCACCACTAACTTGTTCTGTATTATTCGAGATGTAAGAGAGATTGAGATTTAGTGAGCGGTCTTTGTCTTAACACTGATCGAATAGGAAAATCTTTTTAAAATTGACACTTATTTTAACTGTAAGAATTATAGCTTTAGATGAATCCTGCCATGAATGGATGTCCACATTGGCCATGTCCAGCAAGCGTTTGACTGAAATCCTGAAATTCTGTCATTTTAAACGTGATGTCTAGATTTACAATTTCCATTAGTGAGGTGGAAAGACAAACTCAGCAGGCGGGTGAGTGTGAGCTCTGGCAGTCCATTTGGCTGTACAAAGACATCACACTTTTGGGACTGCTGAATGAGATGTTTCATGTTGTTTACATAGGTGCGAGTTGATTAGACATTCATTAGGAGGCATGACAGTGAAACGTGAGATGCATGCTGTTGTAATGTTTGCACAAGGCTTTTGTGTTGGCTTAGATATCTGTATTATGTTTGCAGGACTGTCAGGGTTAGCACTTCTCCATCTGTGTGTTTATTGACATGTTGATGTTGTAATGAAGTGTGTTTGTGTGTGATAGATTGCTTGTGTGTGTATTAGTCAGTGAATATTAAATTTAAGCCAAAGACTGAGAGCTCCATCAGCTTAACATTATCCTGTGTGCCCATTGGACTACCTAATGTAGATTCAACATTCTGGATACTTTCAGGAAGCATATGGTCTTTCAGTCCTATTGCATAATAACTCAGCAGCACCGGCAGAAGCAGAAACATTACGAAGATCAATAACAACCACAAGCTCTGTTATAGGACAGACGCCAATGTTTGCGAGATGGATAGAGCAACTCATGTTCTCCAACTTCACAAAATCCAATTAACCTGTCTGTGTATGTCTGTGTGATGATCTACAATCTAGTCACTCACTGGGCCTATCCACCTGTCTATTCACTATAACCATGAACAAAACACTAAGCTCTTCTTTATCCAGCTCTGCTCTACCACAGTTTATTCTCACACTGTGTTTAAAATTCTACTTGCTTTCCAATTATTTGAAGAGAATCAATTCCTGGAAATTGAAAATCTATATAATGATAGGCTTGGCAACGGTGGCTCAATACAAATAGTCCCATCTAAACAGCTGTGTTTTAATGCTGAAGAACCATACTTTTTGACAAGCAGAGTGCCTGTAGGCAGTCAGAGACAATCAGTCACGCATAAATACACACACACACACACACACACACAGAGAAGCACAGAAGCACAGAGATGCTGCTGGTGGTTGTTAAATTTAGTCCTCGGGCCACTTCAAAATAGTAGATATGTTGCATCGCCTCAAATATTTTAGCATCACACTCACACAGGGAAACACACAGAAAGAAATCCCAGATTAAGTCATGAAGCATGAAATACAATCAAACCATAAGTCAATAACTAACATAAACATTGGGGGTAACCATGTGAAGATGAGGAGTGAAAAAGAGAGAGACAGACAAAATTACTTCAGAGAGGCAGAAAAAAGTCTACACTGGAAAAATGTTAAAAAAATGTTTTTCTTAGTGCTCCACCTGCCTAATACAGTGCAGTCACATGTGAGGTGATGGTAAGGGAGGGAGAAAATGCCTGCCTGAGAGGACACACAGTATCCCTGAAGGTCTATTTTCTCCTTTTTCTTGGCCTCCTTGGCATGACTCTGGGATAAAAAGAGAAAAATGCTGCATCTTTGACAAATGGGTTATGCTTTGTTTGCATTTACCTCAGAAACATTCCCCCAGCTCCCTCAACGCCCCAGGTCTCTAAACCATAACAGGGGACGGAGATGGAGGAGGAGATGGAAGAGAGCAACCAGGAGAAGGGAGGAGTCTATTAGTACAGTGTTTTCCTCAGCATGACCATTAAACACACAGGCACTCTGACCCCATGCAATGACTCAACATCACTTTTATTCACCCTGGTAGCCTTGGGCTTCTCTATTATTCTCAGTCTCATGCTCTACTGTATGTATCTGAGAGGAGGCACCATCCAGGATGGTACAGTAAAATACAATAACTGTGGTGAAAACAACAGCACAGGAAGGCAGGAGGAATTCCTGCATTCGTCTTTCCTTTTTTCTTTCTCATACAACACCCCTCTCTTGCTCCCACTCAGCTACTCATTTCACCTCCTTGTGGTTTTTCCTGCTGCGAAAATAGAGGGGTGTGCACCATGCCACCAAGGGCAGCAGCAGGGGTGGAGAAAGTCAACCCTCTGCTGAACCATACAAGGGCAGGGGCTGGAAGACACAAGCCATCACACTGTCTTATCTAAAATCCCTTCTGAATGCACATGAACTAATCCCATTTTATTGAATTATACCAGTAAAATAATTACAATATAGGTGACCTTTAAGAAAAAAAGTGTGCTTTTCACAATGAAAACCATGAATAAACAGATTTTATTCAGGTAGTTCCAATCATGATAATATGTGTATTAAATGCCAGCTGTCACTTAATACACAAAGGATCTTCTCTGGTCACTCTTGTTCAAAATATGGCACATTCTATTGACTATGTGTATGGTGCTTAATTATCTGAATTTGTTAAAATTAAAATGTGACTGAGTGGGAGGGCTGAACACACTCTCCCCAGCAACAGTGTTTTTTATGTTCCGTCTTTGTTGTTTCAGTTTTCTTGACACTGGTCAGTCATTAAAGGGATTCACCACAAGTGACATGTTGCTATTATTAAGGGATGAGGGTAGAATAGGCAGCAGAGGCGGTTATATTTTTCATATCCAATTAAGGATCATAGAAGCTACAAACACAGCCTGTCAAAAAAGCAGGAGAATCACAAGCCCGCACTATCCAATCACTGTGACACAGTTCACATAAAGATAAGCATACAGAGGCTGTGTGCACACCCATTCACAACCTCACCTGGCCTGGAAAATACTTATGAGAATGCCTAAGCATGATTTAATTATCTCTGTTATAACGACATTCATTATCTTCATTGTAATTGGGCAAAAATAATCTTTATCATTTCCCTAAACCCCAGAGAATCCCTCTATTTTGGCATCTTCTAATTGGATATGTGTCAGCACTGAATTGATGGTATTAATGTAGATTTGACAGTCACTATCTCCATCGTTTACAATGCACACAGTTATCATTCACAATCGGGCTTATAAGCAGGGAGACATTATCAATGCTAAATGTCACCTGAGGTATCTGTCACTGTAGTGGAAACATTTTGTGGCGCAAAAAGCATTGTCACAGCAAGCAACGCTACTATCTATCCATCTATATATCTATCTATCCATCTATCCATCCATCTTAGTTGTATGTCTTTCAGTCACTGGAGCAAAAATATTGTCAGTGCAAGCAGGGCTCTCTCTCTCTCTCTCTCTCTCTCTCTCTTTCTTTCACGCACACGCACACGCACGGCCAAGCTTGGCTGCGTCAAAGAGTGGTACTTCTTTGACTGGGCTCCTTGCACATAGACGTGCTGCTCCTAGCGTCGGCACCTTGCAAGCACAGCAGTCACCTTCCAACCTCTGCGACTCTCCCCTGCTCTTCTCGCTCAGTCGCAGATATTTTGCAGGACGGAGGGGACCGCTAACTGTCCGCTTCGCCCGATTACTGCATCTGAGGAGTTTTCCACGCTGGGAGATAGGAGGTTTTGCTTTCGCTACCTGCAAAAGAGTCTATGCTCCACAAAAGACACGCGGCTGGTCGCTTTACCGAGCCAGAGAGGGCTGCCGTGCGTCCTGGTGATGAGGTTGGTGGCGCACGGCCGACACAGCATTAAAGGAATCCCTCTGTATCTCAAGAAACCGCCCCAGTAAGGGACAAGAACGGGGGGGAGAGCTGCGGGAACTGGTGTGGGCTGGGACGCTATCATTTCGACTAGGATGCATCTCTTCAGTGCCATGTTCCTACTTGTGATGTTAGCTGTCATGCCCTGTGAGGTAAGGACGCTTGCACGCTATGAATAAGCATTGTTTAAAAGTTTAAAAGCAGTGCTGACCGCCTGTATATGAATTCATATGGGTGATTTAAGTGAGAACCAACGCCTTAATAAGAGCTGTATCACAGTTAAAAGGGAGGGAAATATTATGTCAAGTCAGTGCGAAGACTGTATGCATGCTGCAGCATTAAATAGGAAAATTGCTATTTCTAAAGGGTATCTCCATTCAGTAGCCTATGTAACCTAGCGTGATGAGAAGCAAGTGAAGCGTAGATAGAAAGTTCAGGGAAGATCTGACAATAAGCAGAGCTGCAGTTGACCGATTATTCCTGAAATTGAACTCTCACACATTTTAAAGATAAATCTTGATGTAATTTATAGTATAAATTACAACAAGTGTAATAAATACTGATTACATGGTACGAACATTGTCTTAGATGGAAAAGTAAGAATATAATGTAAGGTTTTCCCTTGAAAGTATAATTGATTTCTTGGGGCTCTGATACCTTTGATGCCCTGGAGGTCGTTGTTTACAGACCTCCCTATCTACCTGTACATCACTGACAGTGAGGTCCAGGGGCTCCCCGAGAAACAATACAATTGATTGCGCTGATTAAGCTGAAAGAACCGAGCAATGAACGGCAACACTGACAATTTGTTTACAGGGTCTATGTGTGATTTGTGGCTGTGAATACAAGCCATGCGTAATTAGTAGTGTATCAGACCAGCGCCAACAAATGGTTGTAGATTCTGGAGATGTGTGACGACGTGTGTCTGAGTGTGTGGCGTGCTGTAGTGCATGACACGCGTGAAAAGCCGCGTCCCTTCGCTAAAAATGACGAGCTTTGATGTGACAGTTGTAAATTGAAGTGAAGGACGGTAAATTATTTGACCCAGAAAAGCTTTCAGTCAAGGCAGGAGCATTTGAACTTGTAGGGGTTCAGCTGGTCAACATACATGCAGTGTTGAGGGGCTTAGAAAGTATAAGGTCTGCTGATAAAGTGTAGCTACAATTTGCTTCTTATTTAGGAGTGTATAAAAAGCCAATAATCTGTATGTTGGACAGCGCAGTTTCGCACCTTTTAGTTCCATGCAGCAATATATTCAGGACCACGGACAGGGCCGTGTCTCGCCTTCGGTTAAAAACAGCAGTCTGAGTCAATTTAGCACCACAGACAGCGCCTCCTCGTACGTTGGCGGTGATTATCACCATTTGGAGAAGGCCACCAGACAGATCGCAGGGCCTCACATTCAACAACACTAAAAGTAAAATCTTTAAGGGTGCTAAACAAATGGAACAGAAATGTTTGTAGGAACAATATATTAACGTGATATTAGAGATGGAAAATAACGTGAGCATCAGAGACACACTTATATTGTCGAGATTTTTCTTTTGGGATAATTCCTGTGGATGAAGACTTCCAAGGGCCCCAGATGTTTAATCTCTAAGGCCCCTAAACAATGCAATTTGTTACAGCTAATGTGTTTTGGGGTTGGTAGACTTTTCACACCAAGCATGACCCCTGTCTACGATTACATTTGTGTATAATCACTACATTTAATATATTCAAATTGAGGAATACATTAGCGTTTTATATGTCATGTCTACAGGACAGGTGGACACTGCAGTTGACCTTTAACAGAACTAGAAGCTACAGTATGTTTTCAGTCTACAGGAGGTACGCTGATGAACTGGCTGTACTGTACACCTGTGTGTCGGGTGCAAAGTATAATATGTACAGCACAGATGGTATTAGAGGAAAGTCAATTAATTTCTTTCTGAGTGGTATGGCACAAGGTGCAGGTGTTTCCAGGGCTCTAATTTAACAATCACATTGAACACATTCCTAGCTGCACACCTACCACAAAATGAAACCATGAAGATGTGTTGATGTGCTTCTTTAACCTCCTTTGAATTAGTTAAGTTTCCTGATGCTTAATAACAAACTGAACAACTGAAAATTAGTTTTTAGACTTTTTAAATCTAATCTAATAACTAATTCTAACACTAACTTTAAATAGCTAACTCTAAAATTGTGAATTACACAACTTCTCTAACCTACAAACATCAACACAGCACTATCAATGTTATTCAGTAAATGAAGAGGAATAAATGTCACCGTTAAACACTTGCGAATGCGACACTGAAAATGTAGCTGATGATTTACTATCATATCTCAACCCCTTCTTCAGTGGGTTCATACTGTAATTGGCCTTGGGGAACAATTTGTTGTAAATGTTTACATTAAATATTTAAAAGGTTGAAAGAAAATATGACGCCACCCGTCTCCCTAAGATTGCATGGCAAACATAAAGAATTGATGACTTCTTGCGTATCTACTGCAATGAGGCTAACACTCCCTACCAGCGGAGTTGAGATATCCACATATTTTCAGTCACAGTCTCAGCACAGGCTTGTATGAAATATTTAGAGGGCTTTAATGAGACAGATGCACTTGTTCGTTCACTGCATGTGTTTGTTAAATACCCATAAAGCCCAGGGGTCCTTTGTGTTACTGATACAGATGGGCACCTGCTTGACCTTGGCACAGATGTCTTGCTATGGTGTGCACATCAAGTCATGCATGACAGGACACACTGACACAAGTGCATTTGCAAGTAATGTACTATTTACCCATACTGCACCTTTGTTGGCTTACACTTTAACAAGGTAGTGAGAGAGATGTAAATAATATAAAAGATTATTTCGAATTAACCCAAGGCAACTCATCTCCTCTAAAAGCACCAGACATTCAGAGGAATTTGTGATAACAATCATTCTACAAGGTCTAAACCTTGTTTAATGTATTTCATTCTGGAAAAGAGTTTCCTAATATACAAAATATTGTGTGAAAACACTACATGTAATGACTGTCATCAGCCAGGAGTTAGAAATTATAATATGTTGCCATAATGTGGATTGTAACACCTCTCAAATGGGTATGTATTTAAAAGATTGTTTGCAGATCACAAAGATGTGTGTTCCACTAATATCCCTGTCCAACCATGAAACTGATTTAAAAGGCTTGCTGGCGCCTGACTGAGAGGTGAGGTAATATTGTTCAAGGGGAGAAAAGATGTCATTGTTTAATTTTCTGTACCTGCTCAATTTCTGCTTAAGTTGTTGAGTATAAAGATTGTTTCATGTACTTAAAGGATTCGCATTCAGGTTTGGAGGCAATTTTTTTGTTGTTGTGGTCCCACTGGAGCAAGAAAGTGCAAGGGGAATACAGTTATTGGTTTAAGATGTCTGGCCTCAAAGACTCCCAACACTAGAATGGTTGAGAGTGATGGAGAGTGAAATGAACACTTGCTTTGGTGTTTTTCTGTTCAAACACCAAGTGCAGTGGGGGAGAAAACCTAATTGCTTGTCATTCTCCAAGAGGGAGACAGAACCTTGTGTAAGCAATTGGCTAGATTTTTCAGTAATTTACTCAATGCTTTCTCTCTCCAGGGATCACCACAAACAATCAGTTTGAACAGACTACCATCTACGATCTTGTTAAGTTGTGTTTCCTCATTCTAGATTGGTATGATGATTGCATCAGAAACTCAAACAGCTGGGGTCGATTTATAGCACTTGTAAATCATGTTGTTGTTTAAAACATAATTTGACACAAGCATTTAGTTTATTTACATTTAGCTAATAATACAGTACTTTAGTGCTGTAATATAAGTGTCATTGAATTCAGATGGTTTTATTGGCGCAAATGTAACAGTAGCTATGATAATGCTATACTGAGAAGACAAACCGGACATACTGTATATTAGGTCTGATTCCACATACAAACAGGCAAAGTGATGCAAAGCAGTTAGCTGACGTAATGCTAGTGACTCTACATGTGAGGACAACAAGGACAGACCTCAGCTCAATCAGAGTCAGGCAGGACAAACAGCTGGGTTGGCTAATGTCCATTCCAGACAGCTTTAAACAGTCCTCCAACCTGGCAGTAACGCTTTGGCCAAAAATCTCTTTTCCTGATGCCAGTCCAATGAGAGCAAAGCAGCATGATCACAATAAAAGCCCTCCCCCAGACATGAGTATAATCAAGCCACTTGTGGTACATCTCTGTCCTTGTCTCCATGCCAAAAGCCTATTACACACCAATCTCACCAAAACATTGAAGCTTGTCAAACCTTGTAAAAAATACTTTTAAATGTTTTTTCCCTCTGCCATTGTTATCAGTGAGCCTACCTGTTCAAAGCTTTTACAAATATTGAGGAATAACACTGTGCAGCTGAATGACAGTCAAAGAGAAACAGAGATGCAAGTCTACGTTTCCCAGGAGGAAGGACACTAGATAGCAGGCTGGACAGAGTGTGCTCTGCCAAGCAGCAGCCTAACCTCCACCTAGAGAATTAAACAAATGAAAAGCTGCAGTAGCAGGGGTGTAAATCTGCCAGTGAGAGACAAAGACACACACTCAACTGTTAAAATCACCTTACTATGCTATGACAGGTCTGGTGCTTGTCTGAATTACTAAAGCCCATGGAAGGTCAAGCTGCTACACACAGCTACAACTTTAAATCTAATACAAGAACATTACATATTTTGCATGTAGTTCGCATAGCATTAATTTTCTCATGCAATAATGTTAATATTTTAAGTTAAACATGTCAGTAATATGTAAGCTTAGTGTAATGTTCATGTGTTTCTTGCTCTGTTAATTAAGATAACCCACACAACCTAATTTCTGAGTCCACCTTCATGCACTCCCATTTAATATACAAAGGTGCTGCTTCACAATCAGCCACAGATAAAGAGGTTGCATTATGTTCAGTGCTGCTTCAAGAGATTGAATAGTATCGGCTTGTGTCATGACTGATTAGGGTAGAGCTTGAATCAGTGCACAATAATGATACTACATTGTGTGAGTCAGAATCTTACAACTGTAAAGAGATTTGTTTCATAAAAGAAATACTGCTTAAGAAAGGGGGCTTGAGCACAGAGAGCTATTGAGCCTTTGTACTGTCCGCTGTTCACTCTCTCATCCTAATGTTTGATGTGCTTTCATGTAGCCTGCTGCTTCATCATCAGAGGTGTGTGTGTGTGTGTGTGTGTGTGTGTGTGTGTGTGTGTGTGTGTGTGTGCGCGCGTGTGTGTGTGCGTGTGTGTGTTTGTTTGTTTGTAGGGAGAAATAATCTGACATTGTGGGGACTCACCTAAAGTTAACCATTTATTTTTTTGAGTAAGACTTGGTTTTAAGGTTAAGGTTGACTAGTATAGTTAAGTTAGGATACAAATGAAATATGGTGTTTATGGTTTGGAGTTAGAGCAAATCAATAGTGTACAATTTCTTCACAAGTACAGTGTGTGTGTGTGTGGTAGATAAAAGAAGGGGTGGTTAGCATGTGTGTTTTTTAATGGACAGGGAGGTTTGTGTGCCTGTGTGAGTGGTTCAGTTTTTGATGATGATGTACCTGTTTCTGGGTCAGTTGTCTAAATGTGGTCTGTCCATGACTCACACAGGGGTGATATTAGCGTGTGATGATGGCAGAAAGCTTTTTTGCGGTGCGGCCCAGGGTGAAATGGGTGACTGATTTTACTGCTGCAGTGCCTTCGATGAGGCACGAAGGCAGGCAGCGGTCTGCGTGGTAATTGGTTAACAGATGGAACGCCAGGTAGAGAAGCGTGTGGGGTCAGTGGCCTGACTCTCAGACTAACATTGTGTCCCTGTCATGGTTGGCCCCCTGAGGTAGAGAGGGTGTATCAGCATGGCCTTACCTTTATAGCTAGAATGCCCTTTTACGTACAGTATGCATATGCAAACACGCATGATCTTCCTGACTTGAAACAAACAAAACACAAAACTCTGATCCTAACTCCATACAGTATATAAAAAAAAACAAAAAAAGTGTATATTATATAACATATTACTGGTATTCTATGCCACAGTCAGATTTTCATAGCAGCCCTTTCTAGCATTAAATACTAAATGTCACAATGCCCCTCACTCCCCACTGATTGGCACTCCTACAGAGGAAACCAGATCCCTTGTATGGTGTTTGCGTTCTGATTTTTTTAAGCTTTGAAATCATACTTTAGGTGGAAATATTTAACCACCATCCACATGGGACATTTGAAACCCTGGGAATTTAAGTATTTTCCAGATATTTCAGACAACAGGGGAAACTCTCACTTCAAACTGGTATTGTCAAAGTCAGATAGGAAGTCTGGTAACCTTGGTATTTAGTCCATGTTTTCAATGACCAATTACTCTTTCAAAGCCACAGACTAACCACTACTTTTGCTCCAGGGTTGTGTGGGCTCAAAATGACCTCTGTTTCTGTTTCTGTCTTGCTGAAAACCCAGCGGCCTGCCATCCAAAAATGACCATTAGCAATCCCATGGACTGAGCTGGCTGACTCTAGGGCAGCTCATAATCATCATTAGAAAGGTCTTTAAGGTCTTTTGGGATTGAGTACTAAACAGAGTTGAGCTTTCTCATTTATACAGACATGGTTAACCTGGCAGCTAACCAGCAGCCAGCTGTTCACTCAGGGACTAATTACTTTTTGTACATGGAGGAGAAAAGAAAAGTAGATTTACATGTGTCCTCTGAGCCTGTAGTGTCCCTTTTTGAGCCTAATTCTCTCTTCCAGACAATTTCACAATGACTGACTGATGCACAAATAATTTCTCAAAATGTTCAATGTGCTCATATAATGTATAGGATGTTATTTGTATGCCAGCTGTCAACAGTGTATAGAAGGATCAGCTCGACTGGTGGGAAGAATATCATCCCTATATCGCATTCTCTCCCCCACTTTCTCTCTTTCCTTCTGTGTGAGTGTGCTGGAGGGTGCAGGACTCCCAGAGGTTTATGTCTGTGACTCTAAGCAAGAGTGACATTTCTCTGACAACACCCAGAACAGGCACACACATGCACGAGCACACACAGTCTCTCTTGCACACACACACACATTGTCTTTGTCTCCCTTTCTCCCTCCCCTTTGCTCTCTAGTTCACAAACATGTCAGCCAAATAATGCATTGAATTGATACCAACAAACTGTTAAGCCTGTCATAGGTTATAGTATGAGTGACAGATGCCAATTAGAGCACAGACATGCTTGATCATCTGGTCAATGCTGGACACACTGCCATCAGTAATAAGGGTAACAACATGTTACCCTAGTAACTGCCACCACGAGACTCAACCAATGATTTTTTTTTTGCGTCCATCTGCGCTTTTTTGCATTGCAGTAGGCACCTCCTGACCAGTTTTCTGTACGACCTTGCTTTCCCCTGCTCGATGAATCTTTTATGAGCCTGGCAATGTGGGTTTCTGTGTAGAAGATTGGAATATAAATATGGCTGTTGCGCCTAGAGCTCCTCTTCCCGCTCTGATACAAAAGCTTTCATAAGACTGAGCAGATTGGGCAAGCTGCTACTTGAACGGTGCTCTTCACATCTCCTCGCTTTTTTTGGAAGACACACATCCCATATCAGAGAGTGTTATGCATTCTCAAACACCAGACAGATTCTGCCTTCACCTGCTCGACCACATGGCTGGACAACATACCACACCCCCGGGGAAATCTTGTTTCCTTTAAAAAGGTTTGGTTTTTATGTCAATTCTTAGTCAGAGATTTTGCACAGCATAGTTTTCTCTTTGAAAGCCCTAGTTAATTACACACTGCTCACATTTATGTTATGGAGTTGTGAGCTGTAGAAGCAATTGACATTGAATGAGTGGTGATAAAAAAAAAGAAGTTTAGTAGCGTAAATCTTGGTTGAACTCCTCAGACTGTACTATGCCTCTTTCTCTCTTATTCTCTACATTGTCTCCCCCTCCCGCTATTTCACATGAACCTTGCTACCTTTATTCCAGAAAACCCTCTCCTCGCTGCCATGTGTGAGTGTGACAGCATTGCCTCCCATGTTGAAAGCTAACTCAATTGCAGGGCTTTCATTTTGGGGAATGAAGGATGAGAGCTATGCAGCGCGGCAGAAGCGGGTGGCAAGAGGAACCATTTAATCGATGTGTTTTCCGCGTGGCACTGTCACAGCCACTCAGTAGGGCCATTGATGAGGGAGGCTCTCTCCGACTGCGCCAAGGCTTAAAGGCTCCAGTCAGGGAGGCGTGGGAGCCCAGCAGCCACCAGACACTGCTGCATATCAAGCAGGCTTGCAGAGCTGCTCTCTGCAGCCCCACGGTGAGCAGGGTAGAGAGGTCCTTTGATAGAGACACTACATGTAGGAGAGGGGAGATAACAAGATGCTCCAGTGGAAGGAACACCAGCTTACATTACATTATGCTGCCTGATTCGAAACCCCGGGGATTTCTCCAAGTCCACAAAACACACAGAGACACAGTAATGTGTAATACTGGATGAGAACACCACATCTGCAAGTAAGAGTCACAACTAGAGACTGTCATACATTTGTATCCTGCTAATTGGGAACTCAGTATGTATCATTTTAAAGAAAAAGTAAAATGGTAGGATATCTGTAGTATTGATGACATGTACTGAAAGAAATGTGATCTAGCTTTGATGGATTACACAAAATTGGAGGGAAATGATGTAACTCGTTGACTTTTGCATTAATTTTTCATAGATCAGAGGGCTCAGATTCAGATAAGCACAGAAAGGAACTTTTATAAAGGAAGTGTTAAAGTCC
Organism: Maccullochella peelii; assembly: GCA_002120245.1. Lineage (NCBI taxonomy): Eukaryota > Metazoa > Chordata > Actinopteri > Centrarchiformes > Percichthyidae > Maccullochella > Maccullochella peelii. The sequence goes on along the minus strand of LKNJ01000336.1, from coordinate 40,157 downwards.
TGTGCACCCAGCAGTACCATGAATCCATTGCCCATTATGCCCTTTTGATTATTTACCAAATATTCACACAAAACATGCTTTTGAAACAATGGCTTTGAGCTTGTCCTGAGTTCTCAGTCAACATTTTTCACCTTCTCTTTTCAATAATCCGCAGCCTCAGACACACAAAGACAACCTGGTCAAAGAACAAAATGTATTCTAAAGAAAGCATCCTTTTGCCCCTCTAGTCCCTTAGCAATACTCTTGGCAATGGGTATGCATTGAGAACTACGAAAAGTGTTGTATTAAAAAGGCTTTACGTGCATTGCAAATAGACACTAGTATATATAACATGCATTCAGTAACCCTCACACACACACATGTACGCACACACGCTGTAGACAGATGCTGTGGTGATCAGGGTTGGTGGGCAGTGTCAAAGTACAAAGTGAGAGGATGTGGACTGGGTTTGAATTAGTGCCCAGTGGAGTAGCTGAGCAGGGCAGTGTGGCTGGGAAGTGAGTGAGAGAGAGAGAGAGAGAAAAAGAGGAAAAGACAGAGTGGAGTTTCTGGAAATGAAAATTGGAGATTGCGGGCAGGGATAGAGGGAGAAATAGACAGAGTGCCTTCCGACTGTGCCTGCCGACTGTGCCTGCAGGGTTATTATCTGTCCCATCCTAACCAAAAGGAGAATAATAATTAGAGGTCTATCGCTTCGTCACCATGATTTTACTCCCCTCACTGGCACTGACACTCCTTGTAGATTGTCTTTAATTAGCTCCACATCACTTAATCAATATGGCCGTGACCATGACAAAACAATGGCATGTGCGTCCTGTCGCTCTGACAAGAGAGACACAGGAAGCAGCAGGAAGAAAGGATGAAGTGTTGACAGACAAGATGAGAAAAGAAAATGATGTAGAGTGGCATTTCTGTAGGAAGGGAAGAAAAAAAAAAAGTCATGCTCTGATAAAAACCTGCTCTCATGATGATTAGAGCCTGCACTTGCTTATCTACTATTGAGTTTGTGTGCATGCGGATGTGTAGCAAGACATATACGTCTGCATCACAGGGTGAGAAAAGCAAGCCGCTTGAAGTCTCGGCTCAGCTGTATATGAGGCAGCAGTGATAGTCCTATCATGTCAGACAATGCTATGGGATCTCATGCAGTAATCCTCGTTATATTTTTGAGCAGCAGAGTTGAGTGCTTCAGCCACACTAATGGTGATGTGATGAATAGGTATTCAGGAGAGGTCTCCTCTTTAAGCCTTAGTGCCTCAGGCTACTGGCCCTCTCAGGCCCAGCTCTCATCTCTTACTCCCCTCAGTGAAAGTAACAGCATGAAGTGAGCTGGTGCAGGGATCTTCAGAGAAGACTACTTCTCACTTGTCAGGCACATTTTTTTACTTGGTATGTTCTGGATCTATATCTGCAGCTGTCATGCTTAAATCTGTGTTGATCTTATCCAAACAGCCCTGAACAAAACGGACTTGAGCCCGTGCACAATATAAAAACTTTAGAGAGCATTTACACTGTGAAACAAGTGTGTGTGTATAATCTGTATTCAGTGAAGTGCCACTAAATTAAAATAAAATAACATCAACGAGGAAATTAAAAGATTGTCAGATTATTATGGACTGCAAGGGACAAGAGGGTAGAGTCCTCCTTATACACAAGCCATTGCTTTTCAAATTAGCACGAACACATGGCTATTGTGCAGAGGGGAGCCCTTTCATAGGTGTCATTAATATTTAAATTAGTGATTTAAACTGTGGGTGTCAGAAATGTCTCCAGAATGTGTAACCCCTCTCAAAATCATAATTAAAAGGGTATTTCTGTCATTCTAATCCCCCATGCTTAGAGACTGGATCTTATTTTGAATGCATTCTCAAGGCAATCAGGCAATAGTCAACAATGATATGTCCCAGGAGGAATGAGCAGTGGATTCGCAGACCACCATGTCTTAAAGACAGCAAATGAAAATATTTATGTTAACGATTAGCAAAGGAAGCGCCTCTTTATGGGAAAAATAATCTCCCTTTCCCTCCTTGTGCTGCATGGAATATTAATGCAAGGGATGGCCTTTCTGATATCATATCTCCCAGGCTGCACTCACAAATATTATCATTAAGCACCATAGATCTGCGTCGTGCTCAGAGTGAAGAGCACGCTGCACAACATCCTGCATCAACTGGAATCCAAGACACAGACATACTGTTCATAGAAATCCACACAGCAACCGTTTGTCTGTGTATAGCCCACACATACATGCACATATTCCCAAACACACACACATCCCACAATGTAATTCACATTTTGTGGCGAGAGCTGAATTGAGATTGTAATGCAGGACATGTCACTACAGTTGCAATACAGCATATTGCCTTGTACCTGCTGAACATTGCATCTGTTGCTGAGAGATCTAGCCTGATGATCCAATGCCACCCCCTGTGGTGAAGCACCAGCCTCTATGGCCACTCTTTACCATTAGAGCCTACCTCTCCTCCTTCCTCCCACCAACACCTTCCCACTCATGATACTTCTCATCTCACACTTGGCTAACTCCACAGAATATTACCCCTTTATTATTCAACATACAGCTGTCTCTGTATACTCATTTTCTCCAGTTTGTTTATATTTCCCTATCTGTTTGTTTGTTTAATCACTGAACGGATCGGTGGCTCCTCATTTTGACAATTCAGCAGAGACTTTGCAGATTATATGGCTGGAATCATCAGCAGGGCGTTGGGGGAAGGTTCAAGGAACACAGGCTAACACAAGACTGTTTATTTATACTAATAATTCTTTCTACTTTTTCCACCAGCAAGGCAAAACTCCATTAAAGCACACAGTGACAAGCTAATTTGTTTATCTACAAGTTTCTCCTAACGATTTTTGCCCATAACTCCATGTGGCTGTAAATGTAATATTCAGTTAGGGGCTGTTTTGGGATTTCTCTCCACTGCACACTGTGCCTGTGTTGTACTAATAATGTGCCCCTAATTAAATGTTACAGCTTCTCTGAGCATTAATGACCTGAAGACAGAGGATACAAATGGAGGCTTCAGTGTGAGCTCTGGCAAAGAAGCTGGACACAAGACTGCAGGCTGGTTCTGTCCCTCCATTACTAATATACAGTTATAGCTGATGGTCATTGTTTGCTGCGGACCATGTTGAGCGCAGAGCATTAAGATTTCTTTTGGGTTTTTTTCACAATTGGCTGCTACAAACTCTCAGTCAACCAGAATGTAATTGGCAGGATCTCACCACTCCTCTCTGGTCCTGTTAGTTTCGCTGTTGCAGACGTGGCAGAAAACAGACAAGATGTAAATTCATCACCTCAGGGAGTTTCAAATGCATCACCCATCCTTTTCTCTCTTTATCGGTTTCTCTCTCTCTCTCTCTCTCTCCCTCTCTTTCTCTCTGTGCCTCTCCTAAACATCACAGTCTCTTTTTGTCTATCTCTTGTATTATTCCTTGGCTTATTTTCCTCTACCACAGTGATTAGCTAACCATGGTGATACCTTCACTCTGTGACTGGGTGATATTTGTAAACAATGACTCAGACAGAGACCAAATGAGAAAACGCAGACACTCTGTCCACTGCTTGTCTCTTTAGTCATCTAACAAGGCACTAGGTGCATGGCGTCTAAGATCAGCTCTCAGCTCTTCTGCAGCTATAGATGAATACATCATAATGAAACAAAGCACTTTACGAGTAATAAGACAATAGAATGGCACTCAACTCCAGCAGTGTAGAAAGAGATTTAAATATGCTCTCAACAGCAACAGTAAAATTCTATATAGACGCCTAATTCAGATTAGTAAATATTGGATAAAGTTCTAAAACTGAACTGCTATTTGAAGAAAAACGAGGTTGTCAGCACTCTGCAGAAGACAAGTTACCATCTGGATGAAAAAACTCAATTATTCTGGTGATAGTGACGAGGCCAACACCACAAGTTCAGTGAAGGGCGTTTTGAAGAGGCGAGTGGCCATAGGGGGCAGTCTCAATTAGCAGGCTTTCTTTGAGCCTCAGCTACCTTTCTGCTGGGCTGAAAACAGATTTGCTGTCAGTAATTACTCCATTTACAGGAATAGCTTTCCCTACGTAACAGAGAGAATGTTTGATTAGCTGGGTGGGAGAAAAGGTCAGGATGTGGCTTTCTGCTATTGGATCGAGAAAAGGGTGGGTTTTGTTGGGACATTGGTAATCAAGCCATGGAGCCAGGAAATGATCATAGTAATTGTGTGTGTGTGAATGCGTATCTGTATGCATGTGCGTATGTGTGAGTGCCTCCGTGTGTGTGGGCAATTCAACTGGGCACATTTACCACAGGAAATGCTGCACTGAGTCGTATTCAGCTGGTACTGTTGGCATGAGTAGGTGCAGAACAGTGGATAGAGCCATGCTGTGCTGCAGAATGCATGGCAGCTGATTGCTGCATGTAGTTCTTGTCTATTGCTTTGATCAAGCCTTTTCTTTAGCAAGCCTCAAGCAAAATGTGGCGCCCTGCTTGTCCCTGATTGAGCTATCTGATATTCAACCATATACCATTCATTCAAGACCCATGGGCTGTTGAGATTGTAATCAAGGGAACAATCAAGAGCAATCAATCCTTCTATGAATAGAATTTGAATGCATGTTCCATTATCAATACCGGTGGGTCATTAAAAAGGCAGGTTGAGTGGCTGCTAGATTTCAAGGAACACAATATAATATTATAAAGAAATGTTGCCTGGGGTTTGAATATTTCACTCAATCTGAGGATGATATTGCTTCAAAATTGAACACAAGCAGATAAAGAATATCCATACTTGATATATTGTTTATAATATATTAAAATTAATTTCACTTAGAGCACATAGAGCATTTTGAGAGACTAATTGAGAACATCGAAGGTTAAGAGTCTTGGTCTCAGATTTGCAGTCTTTCTCGTAATATATTATGAATGGGTCTCCTAGTGGGTTGATTAGAGGGCTCTACGGGCTATTCTGTAAAGACAATGGATGGACTCACCACAGGGTATTGTAGGTGTGTTACAATCGATACAGCCAGGCTGACACACTTACTGTATTGATATTCTTTCTCACATGTTCCCACTGGAAGGACAGAATCTCACCTGTTAACAATGATTATTATATTTAAGCACCATTGAGCTGTGCCTCGGGAGGTGGCGCTGGTTTGTTCCGTACTTTTGTCTCATGACCGAGATATGTATATGTATATTACATGCATGTCAAAGCTCAACTGGGTCTGAGTAATACTATAAGTATTGTAGACATTTCACAGCTCAGTGGGGAGAAAGCATAGCTCATGCAAGTGGACACAAATACGGAGAAGCATTGACGCACACAAACAAATCTATGCATGCATATGTAAACACATACACACAGAAATGGACATATTTTAACACATAAGCTTTACATGCTCGCACATGAAAACACACATAGGTCTCATAGACAAATACACACCATCTAAAGTTATTTTATTGTCTTTAGGATATTATAATGCCTAAACTTGTAAAACTGTGCTGATGCAAGCTGAACATGCAAGGTTATCGATTCCCATGTAAGGTCTTCATGCAAGCCACATTTATCATTTCATGATTCTGTCAATTGCCTCTGTGGGACAGAGTTCCTACTTCATTTATGGTGAATGCTCTCTGCTTGAATTATTGAACACATTCAGCTCAATAGGATGTGTTCTTTATGCATGCAGGGGTGATGCATGTGTACTCTATAGTCCTCCTGTGCTACAATAAAATGTAAAAGCCCAGATGAGTTTCCTTAATCAAAGGCCCAAAGGAGCCGTTAATAGATTAAACACTCCATGTTGAAAGCACACCACTGTCTGCCTGCCTGAACCCTGAGGTACAGCCTATTTATGCCATTTAAATAGTTGCCATGGTAATGAGGTCACGCTTTGTTTAGGCTGATTTTGATCTTGATATATTTAGAAGGCAGTGGGCCTCCATGTCCATCATCTAATTAATGAATTATGACTCAGAAAAATAGCCAGTATTCTTAGACCCAGATGACTCCAGCATCTTTCAGAGCTCAGGCGGGGGCTTGGTTTGTGTGGGGCCTCGCTGCCTCAATCATAACAGCTCTGCATCATTATAAAGGAGATCTGTGTAATTATCTGAGGTGTAATTTGGTCCCGTATATCAGCTGTGAATCTGTAGCTGGCTGTGTGTTTGTGCTCAGCGAGAATGTGGCTAGTGTTTGGAGCTTTCTGCTCCCCAGTATTGTTATCTCACCCAGAGCTTGTCCCTATGACCTCAGAGCTTTGTAGCACTCTACTGCCATCCATGGGTGTGCACAAATGCTGCCATTTCTGCAGTTGGTGGGCATTTTTTGAACTGATTAAAAATGCCCTTTATAGAGCACGCCCACAGGCTAAGAGCAGAGTGAATTTTTTTAGATGTTTATGATGAAGAACAAGGCCATGTTGGCATGTCTATGTGGAGGCACAACATGTGCATGTAGATGTTCCACAGTATTCAACAGTAGTGCAAATCTGAGTCCAAGCATGCGACAAGACTAAGCTAATATCACCAGTGAAAGTACATGAGCTCAGGACAGAAATAGCAGAAGCCACATGCAGGGTAAAAGAGAAATACGTTATGATGCCATTTTTTCTCATTGCCAGAGGGGCCAAGAGAGACAACAGAGAGACGGAGAGAGAGTGAGGGGAGTTAAAGGCTAAATAAAATTCACGGAGAAGAAGAACAAAAGAGAGCGACAGAGAATTGGAGATAATGACACAGCAGAGTAGCAGTGAAAATGAGGCTGGCCAATTATTAGAGTGAAAATTATGAGGAATGGCTGGGAAAATTAATCAAAAAGGATTAAATTAATACAGGTTAAATGGCTGCCTACCTCTCTAGCTAATATTTAATGAAAGCTTGTTCTGCCAACAGACTGTGATTAGACAGGTGATTGGCAGAGCCTGGAATTCTGTGAGGTATGGCAGATTGTCCTCATCACACTCATTATTCCCATCCTTTATTTGGTCCATCACTTTACAAAAGATGGCATCTGACCTGTACTCTGTGAGAGGAATCGTAAGTTGGAAAGAGGTGCACTCCACTCTACACAGCTAAAGCAAATACATGAGTTATTAACAGTAGTCTCTGATTAAAAGATGCCTTGACACAGAAGAAAAGGGAGGGAAGGTGAAAACCTCTGAGAAAATATGATGTGGGAGTTTCTGATGGCAGACTCTGTGTGACTTACAGCTTCAGTTATTGTACATCCAGCAGGTGCAGCATGCACACAGTATTTTATTATTGGAACAAATAAATAAACACTTCTCAGTTCTCTATGAGGAAAGAAGCATTGTCATCAACCTAGAGAGAGAATAGAGTTGTGTACACTGCTAAAATCAGAATGCAAGCTTAACAACAGAGACAATAAAGAGGGCTGGGGGAACATAAAGGTTTTGTTTTGATGTGGTAATAATCTATCATCTAAACAAATAAGGAGTTTTATTTCTAATCTAAAGTCACTGTATTTTAATATATCTGTGCATGACCACAGTCTACATTGAGATAAGAAAAGAATTATTGTGTGATCATTAGAAAGCAAAACATAAAAAAGAGTTACACACATGACCATGCCATTATAACTGCTTCCAACTTTGTGAGGACCAAATTCGAGTTTTGAGTGATGATATTTTTGAAAATTGAGGACATTCTGGCTTGTCCTCTGTTATGAAATTGTCCTTGGGACTCTGTAAGGGTTAAGAATTGGTTTAAAGTTAAGGTTAAGGTAAAGACTTGGGTAAGGCATGTATTTCAGATGATAGAAGTTATGGCATAGAAGCTAAAGAATGCATTATGTCAAATAGGGTCCTCACAAGTGTATATCAACGTGTGTGTGTGTGTGTGTGTGTGTTTACAGTCTTTGTATTTTCTGTGTTACCTCAGTATTGCATAATATTAAGGACATATTCAGCAGTCAAACTGTACAAATTGGAGCCACTGGAGGAACATTTAAGAAATAAATGTGCTGTAGCCATGGATTTCTTGTTCTAATCGCAGTGAATCATCCAGCTTACTTCACAGTGGCCACAGTTGTATATGGTGTGGCTGGTATCTTTAATTATCCAAGATGGTGCATAAGCACCACACAGTCCTCTTACTTTGGGACCAGGTTTTCTTTGAAGAAGCTGTGTACGGGAGCCTGGTTAAATACAGATACAAGGGTAAAGGACGTCTATATCCATGTTTAAATCTTTGCTGCCACCCTGTGAATGTGATGATTACTGCATTCTCTTTGGGTGGTGCATTAAAGGAAATGTATGGCATGGCCCTTAAATGTAAACACACACAAAAACCCTTACATGTAAACACCACTGCATTTAAATATATAAATATCATTCCATTATAAATATTTACTTGCACATTATATTGATTGATTAGATATAGTTGTTTAGCTGGGGACTAGTAGCCTATATCAGAGACCAACTATTTAGATAAATAATGAATCATTAGATGACATACGTGATATATTCACTTGGCACCAGTCTATTTCAAGCATGCCCCTGGCCATTGGCATAACCCTACTAGGAAACCAGCAGCAGTGTGTTTGTGTGTGTGCGTGTACTACTTTGCATAGAACCTTTTTTTTGCCTCACTAAAACCTCTGTTAGACATAGAACAGTGTGACTGTAAACAATGCTGCCACATGTCCCCTTACATCTCCATGACACATTCCCATAAAGTTACAACTACCTGTCACCAGGTTCAGTATTGCACAATCACTACAATGACAGACATTGGCTTACTCTCTCTGGCTGTGCTGTAAACAGCTTATTGGGTGCAGTTCCACTGGCAACCACACAGGGACAGTCTTGCTGCAAAAATAGAGGAGCCAACACTGGCGAGACTGATGTGGGAGCCAGCAGGTGAGCTGAGGAGGGTTGACATTTTTTGGATTGGGCTCAGAAATCTGTCTCTTCTCATATCACTTCACAGTACACCCCACCCAGAGGAGCCCATATCACTCACCCAATGTGACTGGGTGGGGAGGAGAGCCCATCCATGGCTGACAAAATGAATAAATCAGCAGACCAGGAAGTAGGCAAGAAATGGAGATGACTGTCTGAGTAGGCCATTCTGTCATAATTACGCATGGCTGTTTAGGGCGTGACATGACACTGCCAGTGGCCCATATCTTGCCGGAAATTGTTGCAAGGAGAAGCTTCAAGGAGAAATTTGAGACACCCTCCAATTTCATCTGGCCCATTGGTGTAGAGGTGAGTGGCAAATTCAGACAGCTATGATTTGGAGACAAAATGCATACCCCACAACCAAAGGGCCAATCTAAACTTCAGAACACGTCTGAAGTCTGTCCTGAAACAAGCTCAAACCGGTCTAGTCCCTGAGGTGAAATGACACCAAAATAGGCAGCGAAGCGATTGGTATGATATCTGACAATGGCTTACCTGCAGTGATTGTGCTGAAAGCTATTTGGATTATAGCAATACAACAATGGTAAAAATACACCAGATGAAAAATAACATCTAATCCCCTTATTCAAGGAAAGCATGCTATAGCAGCCAGGTAAGGGCAAATCCAAGCTTTATTTTTCAGTTTTACATTCAAAGTGTATTAAAAGCTATACTACAAACCACGATTCCATCATTCATGTCAATTCAATCTTCTTTGAAATTTGCACTCATGAACTACTTTTAGAGCATCAGCAACATTTTACGCAGTGAGTGTCAAGAAGACATTGTAACTGAATATGGTGATATGGTTATGCCATATCAGGCAGAGTGGAGTAACATATTGTAAAAGTGCAAGCTACAGCCTGATTTAGGATACGTCATGAAGCAGGATGACAGATAAGCTGTCAGAAGCAGCCGGTGGCAGGAGCACCTGGATCTCTCCCACATTAATACCTTGCTGAACCACCTGCCCATGTCTCCACTCATGAGCCCCTGGCCAACCTTAAATCTATATCCTCTGTCCCCCATCCAGCACAGACAGTGTGATGAGGCTGCAGGACAGTCTACTGTGTCCTGGGCACACACGTCACATAACATAGAGCGCAGATCAGCCCTCTGAAATCCGTCTCTCTCTGATCTCCACGCCTCAAAAATGTGTGTGCGTGCACACACACACCAAGATGTGTCATAAAAGAACAGCCAAATGTCAGAGAAAGAGAGAGGAAAGGAAAAGAACGGATACATGCATGCAAAACAGGGCTGGCGAGAACAGAGCAGAGGCTGATTGGGAGGGGATGACACAGGGAGGCAGCCAATGCGCAGCTCTGCATCTTGAGGAAGAGAGGGAAAGAGAGAGGGAGAGAGAAAAAGGGAGAGACAAAGGGAGAGTGAGGAAGTGAGAGAGAAGGAAAGTGAGTGAGAGAGAGGGAGGGGGTGAGGCTGAGGCAGTCACTCTGACAGGGAAGATTCCAGCGTGATGCTGTTGGATGTGAGCTGCTCTCCTTTAACCGGTCTCTGGCTGTCCCTTTGACTGAGCCAGTGGTGTGTGAGCCTGGTAATTGTGCTTTACCAGCTCTGGGGGATCTGCTGCTGTTCGGGCTGAGTCAAAAGCTGACTGGCTGGTTTCCTGGCTAGGCTGTCTGGAGCAGAGAGGGGTTGACTGGAGCCGCGGTCCAGGGCAGGGAAGGGTAGGGCTGGCTGTAGGGCCATTTGCGCCGGGGCCCCACAGGAAGCAAACATGAGCGTTCCCATGCTAAAGATCGGGGCGGTGCTCAGCACCATGGCCATGGTGACCAACTGGATGTCTCAGACTCTGCCCTCTCTGGTGGGACTCAACGGGACCACCATCTCCAGAGGGGGCACCTCGGAGAGGATTGTCAGTGTGCGTATGACTTCCATTGCTTTTTTTGCAAGTGTGCACTGTATTTGTTTGTGCATTCTGTTGTTGTGAATTTAAAAAAGAAAAAGAGAATGACAGATAGTCCTTAGTGTGTGTTTATATCTTTAACTACAGAAACAGAAGAGGGGTTTCAGAGAAAGGTGTACAGATGGGAGTGGGACTGCGAGTGTCTGTCTCAAGGGTTATGTTGTACTAATAAGAGAGAGATGATGAGAAAGACATGCATGTGAGAGCAATGTTTCAACCAAACGTGAATGATGCACATGTTGGTGTGTGAGTCGCATTAAGTATAATGATGCTGAATGGTGGGCTTGTGACTGTGAGTGATGGTGAGAGGCGGAGGATGCATTGTGGACGGCTGTGGTAAATCATATGTTTTTGCCGGGGTGACGGGAGGTAGAGAACTGTTCTGAGTGATGTTCAGGCTGATCCCATCTGTCAGTCACCTCCAGGGTGGGAAGGATGGTGCTCAGATTCAGAGGTGTTGGGGAAGACAGGGAGGTTGCGATAATGTTACAGTTTTGGAGTCTCATTTCTCCCTTGCTCTGTTTGTTTCCAAATCCTCCTCTCCTCGAATAAAACACTCTGGCCTCATGTAGGAGGCTCATACATACAGAAAGGGCATCGGAGGTGTTTTGTAACTAAAAAAAAAAACATTTTTGGTTCAGTTTTTGTTAAGGCGTTTAATATTTAATATTTAAATTTTGGTTACACAGAAGCCTTTCTTCTGTTTAATGCACACACAGATATAAAAGTGTGTGTCTGTCTCTGGGAGTTATGACAGACAATAATAAATATCAAGCAGAGGAAAGAATTTGACATTTTCTGGTTCATCTGCGGTTAACGATTGCCTTTGCTTCTATCCTGAGTGTTTTTATGGCACCTTACCCATTAAGCAAATGCCTTGGTCTGTTGAAATGATTAAAAGAAATTGAACATCCCAAGAGATCTGCGACCATCTGGATATGTGTGTGTGCATGTGTACGTGCGTGCCTGCATGTGTATATGTGTATGTTTGTGTGTTTAAATATGTACTCTGAGTACGTATGTTTAGGCTATCTTGTCTCAGGGGTGAAGGTCCATCTGTTTGAAGAAGAGTTTTATAATTTATAATGGTTCGTTAAAACATCAATCCGCCACTTTATGTCTCCTTAATGTTGCAGTGAGCTGTCAGGTTGAAATGTTTTCTTTGGAGAAAAAGGCATCCTAGCACAGTGTTACCTTTGTGAAAAGGTCAAGCACCTAGCTGAAAGCATTTTGCTCCAAACTGTTTTTTTTAAATCAATCCTACAACATGTACATATCTCAGCAGGTAATTTTGAGTATAACATCAAAGTCAAATCATAATCTAATCTCTGTAACAATGTCAGAGTATAAAGCATGTTTGAATTATTTACAGCACTAAACTCCCACCTTTCCCTGTGGGGTATGGTCTGGATAAGCCATTGATTTATTTCCTATACCTGCTTATCCTGCTCAGGGTCAAGAGGAATAAAAAATATTGCCAGGTTTCTTTTCAGTAAACTCATTCTAATCAAGATTCGTGACTGGGAGCCTTATCATTTGCATTTCAAAAGGATACAACAGAATATTATACATAGTTATTAGTGGACATTTTCTTTCAGGCAACCCTCATTCACAACCAATGGAGGAAAAAATGCATTAATTGAAGTTCATTTCATCAAAACTGATGAGCCAGTTTGATGGTGCCAGGAATTATTATGGGAAATGTCTTCGCTTGGAGACGGGAATAATCTCTCCTCATAAACAATGGTAGCGAATAAAACTTTAATATAAAACCTCGCCTCAAAGTTCCATCACTATTGATGAGACATTTGCCTGTTATGATCTTAGAAGCAGTCATGACTCACGTAATGTTTAGAGCGCTAATCAAAGACAATCTAGCTATGGTCTTTTGACACTGTGGTGCTAGTGTGCCAGTGGCCATTGCATGGCTGCTCCCCACCCTGGCACCCATGCATGCTGCGTCCCATATTCTCCCAGCCTAGAGGTATTTTCAAAGTGTGCCTCACTTGCTTTCTGTGCCTGTCTTCTAACCAGCTGATCCAAGAACACAGCTGACTGAGTTTATATGGGCCTTTCTGCGATGGCACTGAACACAACACTGCCTGGATGCTTGTACACATCTGGATAGTGCAAAATCATGTTCCCTAATGAGCTCCTGGAAGAGATCCTGGAACTCTAACACTTGGAACTAGTGTGGCTATACAGTGTGGTCAATACAAAATAAGCTGTAGACCTGCCAGGCTGTGAACCTACAAAACCTTACTTATAATTGTATAATAAGAAATTAATTGTTAATCTATAAATAGTATTTATATAGCACTTTTCAAAAACAGTGTTTACAAAGTTCTGTGTGTAAAAATACAGCAATGAGAAAATAAATGGTATACATGATAAAGGTAAATTTGGCATTAATTTTAGTCAGCTATATAAAGGCATTGACACATTCAGCAGCATTAGCAGGAACAGTTTCACGGTTTAGGCTTTAAGTGCAGAGGCTTTGTCCCCTGTAGTCTTTAGTCTAGATGCTGGGACAGCTAAAAGCCATTTGATGACCAAAGGGTTTAAAGGTTCTGAAACGCACTCTATATAAATGATTTACCATTAAATTACTTTAATTATAATAGAAAACAATTTTGAAATCAATTCTAAAATGGATAAGCAAGTAATGTCAGTTAGTCAGCACAGGTGAAAAATGAATGAATGACTTTATGTGCACCTGCAATAATCTTCCAGCTGAGTTCTCAAATAATTGTTGACAATTTCAGTTGAACACATTTCACAGTTTCACACTGGCAAGTTGTCTAAGCAAGCCATTACAAGACTGTGAATAATTATCTCAGTGTGACAGGGTGATAGGCAGGGTCAGATTTCGGTAAAATTCCTTAAGTAGAAGAAGCAACCCTATATGATCTTTTAACATGATTTTCAAAGCTGAAATCAAAGTAAACAGGTTTAATAGTAGCTAGAAGAAAAGTCACCACTGCACTACTGAATTTGTTTAGCAAAAATTCAAGTCAAAGTAGAAAGTCTATTAAGATAGATGATGTCTGCTTCCACTTAAACCACTGCCCACTGTGTGATTCTCTCAATCTGGATAGCATGTTCAGTGGATGCAAGTCCAGAATTACTGACACATTATAGTTTGGGTTTTTTTCAATAAAGAAATTCTATGTATGTGTTCACATGTGCACGTGCGAGATGGGCATAAATAAATTATAAACCTTTACATACTGTAGTTGTTTACCCATAATACTGCATGGAAAGGCAGAACAGTAATGTGTGTGTGTGTGTGTGTGTGTGTGTGTGTGTGGTGACTCTCCCTTTGATATCTAAAATAAGAAAGCTGTGAGGCAGAAGAGTGAGGAAAATATTCTCACCATCTAAAGGGAGCATGGAACAACAAATGGCAGCATACAAAGGGCCACGGCTCAGAATCTGATTGGGGTCACCCAGCCTCTGTCTGTCAGGGTTTGGGACTTTAAACTTTACCACATCCACTGTGCAGACCAATAAAGCAGATTGTAAAGATCAGTTCTTGGCTATGGATTAAAGATTAAACACTGCTGCAGATTTTTATTTGAGCACTTTGCTTTTATGTTTATCGTGCTGCCTTCAACCAACATTTATTTGAGTTGAGACCCTGACAGGTGTCCTCTACTGCCTACTCAATGTGAAGCGGTGTGCAGAGCCAGAATCTCAGTGAGCACCAATCTTGTAATATAATTTTAAATTGTTTTGATACATTAACTAATTATGTGATAGCCTGTGTACAAAGCAGTATTGATCCCAGACTCTATTGGGCTAGTAATCAGGCTTTTGACATGGTTCATTTGCCATTATGAGAGTGTAATTTCCAACTAACTGAACTTAAGCCTGAATCACTTCTTTGCCCTTCAAAAGCAATTTGATGATCTCACAATTCACACACTTCTGCAATCCATATTTTCCTCCAATGAAGCACTGACTGTGTTCTAACAGTTTATACAGTGTTTTCTCACACTACCCTGCCACTCTTGTCTCCCTCCTCTATTTAGCACTAGCCATGATAGAGCTATCTTGTACCCGTCTAACAGCAGAGTGGATGCCAAATGCTTTTCACCAGGGCACCTGGCACGGCACTAGCAGCCTGCTCTAAAAAGTATTAAGTTGTAGCTGCTCGCTTGCAAGTGCTGAGCATTGGTGAGTGTAATTTTCTCTCACTTCTCCGAGAGTTCTCCAACTGAGCCCCCCACATCAAAATTTTTTTGATGCATCTGCCCACCCCCACTGTCATTCAAGTGTGATCCGGATTGGAACGAGTGAGCTGCAGATGGAAAGTGAGCAGGACGCCACACAGGAGGGGTGGCAGTCATGGGAGTGATGGAGTGGGAGAGAGTGGGAGGCAGCAGGGAGGAAAAAGGAGGCAGCAGGGAGAGGGGCATGATGAGTTTATAAGTCATATTATTGACTGGCAACCATGCTGCGCTGATTGTGGTAATCTGTTTTTCGTGGGAGCAGGAGAGACCAGGGACTTCACTAGGAGTCTTCATTGAGTTTTATTTTAAAGGCCAGCAGCTGGCCTGTGCATTGAGGATTGACTGATTGTTCATTTGAAGAGTGGCATGGTGCATTTGCATGTTTATTTTGTGTGCGCTCAATTACAGCAATACCCAGCAAATCTGACAAAATTAGATCTGATTGTTTGGCTACAGTATAGATAGAACTGAGCTCCATGTAGCAGGGACAGATGTTTCTACTTTGCTGGGGACAAGCATTAAGAGAAGTTAATGACTGGCATAAAACATAATTCTGCAGAGAGAGAGAGAGAGAGAGAGAGAGAGAGAGAGAGAGAGAGAGAGAGAGAAAGAGAGAGAGAGAGAAGCTGTAGAACTTGGATAAACAAAGTTGGCATTGCAGGATGGAAACGGAAGAAAGAGATAGATTACATCAGTAGTACCTCTTACTTTGTTATCCTTACTCTCAGACTATCTCACCTTGCTGGATGCTTCCTACATTCTCAAAATGCTTCTTTTTTTCTCTCTATACAACTTTATCTCAGTTCTCCTTGCACTGTCCGTCCTCTGTGGTGTTGCAGTTTCTCAGATGTGATGGCAAGCTCAGTTCACAGTGTAGCGGTCAGCTCTCTCCCATATCTCAGGTCTTGTGCCTGCTCCTGCCTGTTTGCCCCTTCTGCCTGCTGCTTATGAAAGTTATAATAGACTTCCCGTCATGCTCATAAAGTAGGGAGCGGTAGATTTATGATCTCATTTAGTTCTGGCTTTACAGCAGCCAGTTCCAGGGTCGGTCTAATGAAACGCCAGAGGAAGTCCATCCTACAACTCTCGACAGTGATACCACCAGCTCGAATGTCTAATTGGATAATCCTTCCGAACTTTGTTAATCATTAACAACACAAGGGTTCTGAGCTTCTGAGTGGGGAAGTGCTCCGGTTATGGCACAAGTTGGTTAGTTCGTTTTCATAGTGGTTACCCCTAAACTACACATACACATATTATCTGAATCTGATCTCTTTTGTCTACAGAATACAGGAGAAATGTTGGAATAGCATTTGGTTACTACTTTTTAGCTTAGTAATGACCACACCTTCTCATCTCATCTCCTCTTCCCCTCTCTCAGCAGGGATTTTACTTAAGTTGTCATTCAGCATTTGAACTAAGCTAGAGGAAATTAGAGCCATCTCTCTTCCCTGTCAGCCTTTCTCAAACCACAACTCATCCGTTTCTGCCTATCAGTGTATCAGTAACTCCCACTTTAATCAGTTTTCTACTGGGAGGATTGGAGGTTGTGGTTGGAAGACATGCCAGCAGTGGATGTTCATAGGACTTCATAGGTCCAGGCTGTCAGATATGATACCATGGGAACAGAGGGAATCCTGGGGTGGTGCAAAAGGGGCAAGCTAGAAATCTTAAAGAGTAATTTTCACTTTAGGAAGAAAGCCCAGTTGATTTTTTTTCTTTCTTGCCCTCTGCAACTTCCTGTTGTTTTCATTGCTGCTGTCTTCTTCCTTAATGGGCTTTTGCATGGCAATCATGACTGTGACAGCTTCAAATCTGGCACTTACATATTCTTTTTCATCCCTCACATCTAATGGATGAATTTCTGGCACAGTGAATCAAATGCCTCCTCTCTCCTGAAACCACCGTCTGTGTCTGAGAGGAGAGGATTATCCTCCAGACCTGAAGAGCTCCCAGCTAGCCGCCACTGATAGCATGATGATGATAGCGCAGGTTATGTTGTCATCACTACTCAAATGTTAAAACTCTGAGGCCTGACCTGCCTACAGTATGAAAACATTATTTATTCATTTCACTCTGCATACATTGAATATAATTCTGTATAACATTAGATATTGAGGAAGTTGTTTTTCCCACACTAATGAGATATCTGATAGGCTGCATGGGGTGAGCACTATGTTAAATGAACCAATGTCAATGGTCAATGACCCACTATTCACTGCAGAGAAGAGACTTAATCATATTTACATAAATAAGCCAATGTTCCAAAACATATTCAAGTTTACTACCTGCAGCCAGAGAGATCAATTGCTTATGAGCACTGATATATAGATCGCCTTGCAAAGGCTCAGACACAAAGCATATAGGCACATAGCACATTTGCATTTAAGAATTACCTCTTCCCTCCTGCTCTCTAAACTGCCACTGTGATGAGAATGGGGAAGTTAGTACAGAATGGATAGGTGGGTGGTAATGAAATTGGAACTGATTCAAATAAGCTCTTAATTTCAGCCTAGCATTTATGAAACATTAATGAAGAGGGGAGAGGATCTGTCGCTGTGAAAACTCCCTGGCTTGAAAAAGCACATGAGGAGCACAGCATGAGTTTAAACACGTTGGATGGTGAAGAAAGTATTATGATAATGGAGCTGACATACTTCCAATATTACTTTGTTGAATTTTGAACGTATTGCTTATTACTTCCCACTATGGCTGTTGCTCCCTTTAAGGTTGATAGCAGTATGAAATATTGATGCGCACTGCTGCATCCATTCGCAAGAATCTTTCTTAACCAAAAGCGAATATCTGGTGCGTAGGCAGAAAACCCCCATGTGTATGGATATGACGTAATTTTATTGAAGGCAGTAGGCTGCACATGCCCTCAGAGTGAGTAACTTAAGTGGATTCTACAGTTTGAAGCGAGCTAACCTCCACCTTTTAACACCACAGGATATCAACTGTAATGAGAAGCCGGTGTGCCATGCTGTGACCTCACAATCCACTATATTACACACATCCACAGTATCATAGCAGCCATTGCATATGCTCTCTAGTCCTGCACTAATCATACATTACAGCTGCAGGGATTTCCAAACAAACCCTCTTGGGGGTAGATCATGTAGTGTAGCTGCAGTTTTAAATGCATGTCAAAATAAATGCATTATTAAAAATCTGTTGGAATTCATGTAAATACTGTATATTCATGTATATATTTACAAGCATATATTCTTGCATGTACATCAGCAGATACACAGGCATGCTCAAAGAAATACTTAAACACATGAGCACTCACACACACATGCTATAATAAATCCGAAGTCCTGACAGTGAGTGAGATGCAGGCAGGGATGCAGACAGAGGAAAAGAATCTCCCCTCGGGCAGTGGCAGAATGAAATAGACAGTCAGATGCAGTTGAAAGAAAGTGGAGGAGGGTCTGCTGTGGAGACTGCCTCCTTGGTCTTGTCTTAACTCCAAATCTGGCCTCTGCAGACCTCCTGTCGTCTCTCCACCTAACACACAGCCTCCTGATGCTGGGTTGCCTCAAAGAAGGAAGGCTAATGATAAGAAAGGTGCTGACTGACAGAAAACTGTGCCAGTCACTGCACCGACTCCCAAATATGCATCAGTATATTAAGAATAATGGAATGATAATTTAGCCAGAGTGCCAATAGGTTCCACTGTGAGTCATTCATGTGCACAGTAGACATTCAGTCATACTGAAATATTACTAATATATGTATGTAATACTGTATGAATAGAAAATGGGAATAGAATATTACTCCTGACTTTAATTAAATTTAGATGTATTCACTTTGAAATTGTATGAGTCTACTTAATATATGTTGAATATAATGAAACATATAAAATATTTTAAAAATGACATGTATAAATGTCATAGCCATGGTTGACATTACAGCATATTTAAGTATAGCTCACATAGCTATAGTCTGTTTGCCACAATTCATTTGGAGTAAGTGAGATTTAAAATTCACTCATTCTGAGAGTGTGAGAGAGGAAGAGGGAAAGGCAGTGAGAGCGGGAGAGGAAAGGGAGAGAGGGGGTGGAGTGCCAAGGGATTGGCAGGAGTGACAAGATGTGACAGTGAGCACATTGGCTCGCAGGGTGGTTGCTACTTTACACTCCAATCACACAGTCCCCCTGTCCCCCAAGACATTTTAATCTGATCCCCCGACCCAAAGAGACGAGAGCACAGCACAACACTGCTTGGAGGAAAGCAGGAGAGCGGCACAGAGCCGAGCCACAAGATTTTATTTCCTGCCTTTTCCTTCCACTTATGTGGATGGGTCTTTAATTTCATCACTAAAATGGCTGCTCCTTTTCTCATTACATTTTGCATTATATGCTGAGTGTGTGTAGATGCAGTGTGAATGAAGGGATTGTCCTGGACAGGCCTTTGCGTAAAACTGTGTGTACATGTGCGTGTGCTTGCAAGTGCACAGCACTACTTTTGATTGGATTAGTCAGAGAGAGACGTCCACCCTTTCAGCATCGCCCCTCCTCCACTGGTAAGGGCCTGCATTATTGATCCTGACCAGCTCCATTTCCTCTCTGTGTCCAAACTTATTAGATGCTCTGCTTTCACACAGCTTAGCCTGATCCCCCCTTCTTCCTCTTTTCTTTGAAATCCCCATTTTCCTCCCATTTGTCTTTGTTTTTCTTCCTCCTCCATCAAGATCTTACTCTATCTCTGTCATGCTGTTGTGTTTTTAATCCCTTTGTGTATTTTCCACCAATGGTGTTGTCTTGTCTTATCTTAATCTGCACCCATTTCTGCTCATTTTCTCCCCTTTCTATCTTCTATCTGACTCTTCTATCCTCCATCTCTCTTTTATCCTGTCTTTACTGCTGTGAGCACCACCTCTGTAAATCTCTTCGCATTCTCTCTCTCTGTTGCTCTCCAGTTAATACTAAAATTAGAGCGCAAGTGATTTTGAGTATTTTGAGGGATCAATTGCCATTAATTGCCTTTGGGGAAGAGTAACTTTTGACAGGGTTGCAAGAGAGAAACAGAATGCCATGGAGAAATTATGACTCTGCAGCTAACTTATGGTGACAGAATGGGCACAACTAATCACTAATACTTTCTGCAACACTTTCAAGTATTAGATAAATATATTAGTTTAGAAATGTTTTATAAGGGTGGAACACTTTTCAGATTACTGTTGATAAATGCTGGCAGAAGAAAATATCTTGTCTGCCCTCATGCATTTTGAAACTCCAGCTTGGTAGCAACATAGATAAACAACAGCAGACAGAAGCAACCAGTTTCTTTGCTGGGTCTAAGATACATATATATATATATATATGTCTCTGTTGTTTCTGCAGGCTCTGTACCCAAGCCCAGAGGAGGGCTGGCAGATCTACAGCTCGGCACAGGACGCAGATGGGAAGTGTATCTGTACCGTGGTCGCACCAGCCCAGAACATGTGTAACCGCGACCCACGCAGCAGGCAGCTTCGCCAGCTCATGGAGAAGGTGACAGCTGTCAATAACACACTCACTTTGAGACACGACTGTTACCCACGCAGATACACAAGCACACTGCACTGCGCTCATGTCTGGCGCCGTCTGTCACATACAGGCTGCTGAAGTGAACAGGCTCACTTCCTTTACCCCACAGTTGAGTTGGGCAGATGAACATTATGCCAATCCGAAGACTATAGCCATTGTTGGTTGAACTGTTCTTTTTTGCTTAAAGTGAATGAAGCATGAATAGGCTTAATAAGAGAAATGTCCTAAACTTACCCATGAAATTGGATTCATTGAGCCTTAGCCTTATAATGTCTCTCTTATAAATATAAATCCATTAGATAAAAATTAAGAAAATGAACTGTTTACAAATTACAAATCAGTGAAGATAGAAAATGCTTTGTTTGCATAGTTACACAGTAAATACTGTGCACACAGTCTGTTTACTCAGACTTGTGCTCATTCTGTCTTTCCCGAAGTGAAAAAATATCAGTCAACACCGCATACTTGTGTCATGTATGGCGAGCAAATACATTTAATGTCGTACAAAGAGAAATAATGTTGAATAGCTTTCAGTCGCTTGATGGGCTATGGCAGCTTCATTCACAGCAGAGTTGTTTTTTGTGGACACTCAAACCCAGCAAATGGGTGAATGAGAGTGAGGATCCACGGAGTGAGTGAAAGCCCAGGAGCAGAAAAGTAGAAGAGAGTAAGTAAAAGACAGGAGGGGCTGACATTGATGTGGTCTTGTGAGGAGATGGGTAAATTGAGATGCTGAATAGGCTCTGACGTCCTGATGGATCAATGAGACACCTGAATTCACATATTGCATTCATTCTCATTGAAGTTTGCCTTTTCCCCTGACAGAGCTGCCGTTTCAAGCACACGTTCATACAGACAAAATCCACACTCATACACACTTTAAAATAAGCATATTCCAACAGAGCATATTCTGGCAGGGAAACAGACAAACTTGATAAAACTATTCAGAGAAAGTGGTTGTGTTCCTCAAGTTATGTGCATGAATGTATATATGCACTGTATGTCTTTATAGGAATTGCTATATACTGTATGTACACGTGTAAAGAATAATGTTCTGCATGTTTTTAAGTATGCAGAATCAAAGCGCAGAACATACAGTATGTTAATGATGGATATCTTTGTGTATGCTTTCAACTATTGTCAGTGCTGCTCATACAGCTCATAGCGAGTGAGTCTGTAGATTAAATGCAGAGTGAATTTCCTACAAGTCTATAGAGTGTTATACAGCACAGAATGCGCTTGTCACGTGTATTTGTGCATGTGTATGTATGTGTATGTCTACCCACATGTGAGTCCTCATTCTCATTCTCAATACAGTAAAATTAACACCTGTCCAATGCCATATGGCACAAAAACATCTAATTTATTTATTTATTTATTTATTAAGTAATTAAAAAAAATAAATACATAACACACAAATTCACATGAAAATCTGAATATTTGAAAGGACACTATTTGTTGCTCAAAAACTCTGTAGTTTAACTGTTAGTTATTTTTGAGGGACTTAATCAGCTCGTTGGTATTTTCTGCTCATTTTCCTTTTCACTTTCCACCACCGGAAAGATTTTCTTAGCTGTCAACATCAAAAGGTGATCTTTTTTTTATTACTATAACTGTGGTGAGCCTTCTTGCAGGGAAAAACATAACTTTCTGGTTGGGCAGACATAAAATACAGGCAAAAATCAGGTTAAACCTATCCATTCCTGGGAAATGTGCATATTTCTCAGTGATACTTGTCAGTAAAACCTGACAATGATGAGCCTTAAAAGAGCAATCAATTTGAAAAAAAATAATACATAAATACTACCTTTAAAGCCTATGTTATTTGTTTGTTTATGTCAGAGAGGTGTAGTTTACACTCTAATTTTTGAGGGCGAAGTTTGTGTTGCTGATTGTATTGCATGTCACCCCTTACAAATACAACACATTACACAAAATAAGGCGTCAGAAATTACCACAGAGTGAAAACATCACCTCTCTCACACAGTCTCAACAAAATATTATAAGCTGAGCAAATATATTATTTATTATTGTATTATACAGTGTGGGTGTTTATGTTTGTGTCTACCCTCTGTACTAATGAGGACTCCCATCAGTTAAAAACACTACGTGTGAGTCTGTGTGTGTGTACACATAATAGCACCATGGCCGCTAAGACATCCTCATTTGAACTCAGAGCATGTGGGCGAATTATTTGAGTGGACCAGATCCACAAAGGCTCTTTCTGACACAGAAAGCCAAGGTTATGCTAACAATGTCAAACCACCCCCTGCTCAAAGAATGTAAAGTAGCCTTGTGCAAAAGTCTCCATTCAGTTTTCTGCAAAGGCAGACACAATGCTATCCAAAGCAGAGTTGACCCTGAAGGACAGTGGTGTGAGAACACTCATGACGCAGACTTTTGAACACCTCATCACCCTTTGACCTCTCTGTCCGACTGTCTGAGTTGAGGTGAGATAAAATGAGATAGGAGGGCACAGTCGTGCATGCATACACACAAACACACTTTAGGATTTGGTCCAGAGGGAGTCATTACACTGGACATGAGGCAGACACACCTGTGGATTCTGGGGAGTGTGAGGGTGGGGGGCATCTTATGTGGCCAGAAGAAAGCATGACATGACTGGTGTGTGTGTGTGTGTGTGTGTGTGTGTTTCAGTTACCACGGCTCAAAGGATGGAGCAGTCCCAACTGCTATCGCAGCCCAGGAGAATGGTGACACTGCATTTGTTTAGACTCCAGGCTGGTGGAACAGTTTACTGTTACACATTCCGCCAACTATTCCATCTGTACTGCTGTCAAATAAGTTTTAATTGGTGAAGAAAATATTTTCTGACCATATATTCCCTGGCCAGTTCATGAAGCATGTGGGAGATGAGTTGGGTAGAAAACAGTAGGCTGAACATGAAGTAATTGAGTGGGCTGTCAAAGAGTAGGCAAGCAAGGCATTTGGTGCAAAACAGACTTTTTGCCAAACTGTGACCTTTGAGAGTTGGGACTGTTTTTGTTTTTGTTAGGAGTGATTTGAATAAAGATCTTCTGTGTGCTAGGGAGTTTCTGTGGTGCGTGTCTGTGTGGGTGGGTGTCTATTCGTGTGGGTAGTTGGACATACTACACGTGAGCCTCCTATGCACCACAGCCCTGTAACATTTGTCAGTGTTCAGATGATTTCTGGCCAGTTCAAGGCAACGTGCCGGAGATGAGGGGGTGTATGAAACAGTAGGCTGGTTATGCAGCAACAGAGTGGGCTGTCAAACAGTGAGCAAGCTGGGTACCTAGTAGAAATTAAACATGGTGCAAAACTGAGTCCTGAACTGAGATTCAATAAACACCTACTTGACAGCATGTTTGCTCCTCCATGAGATTTATTCTGTTTGCATTATGTTTTGTATGTATCCATTAACTTGTGTACACCGTCGTAATGGTAATGTGGGCCTACTACCGTTCTGTTTTGATAGCTGAGGGAGATAGGATATTTATATCCTAACTGGATACCTGTTGACTTTTATTGCATAATTTATGTGTTGTGTATTTGTATTTATTATCCTGATAAGTTCTGGGCAACTGTGCAGCGATTTCAAGCGCCTCACCTTTCATCTTGGTTATTCTTGCTTTCTGTTTCTTATTTTTTGCTTTTGCTTGTTGTTTGTCAGCTGTTTATTCTGTTTTCAGCTGTTCATTCTGTTTATTTTTAAGTGCATTTGACTCAATCTTGTCTTAATGCTTAACTCTATACTTTAAAGAAATGGTTTAGATGTTTTTTAAGGCTATCCCTTTTTTAAACACATCGCTCATGTACTATAGCACATACTGTAGTTACTGTAGTCACTGTAGTCACACTCATCCATATTTTTCTTCATACTGGGTGCCGAGCTTTTAATTTACAGGTCAATGCAAATAATGGGGGCAACTCCACAATTGTCATTGTGTGTGGAACATGAGGCCATAGCTTTCTGCAAAAAGCAAAAATTGTCCATCTCAGTCAAGACCAAAGGTCTTTTTTTTGTCCAACCAACAATCCAAAACCCAAAGAAATTCATAGTAGACATTATAAATATTGTAAAAATATTGTTGACAATTTTAGCCATATTTGCCAAAACAATTACTCAAAGGATTAATTGATTTTCAAAATAGTTGATCAACTAATCAATAAATCAGTTTAGCTCTAATTACAAGCTGCATGTCTGATGAGGAATGAATGATGATGTAAAAAATCTATTTCTTTAAGATGAACACTAAAAATTATTACTAACTGAAGACATTTTTGTGTGGCTGTGTGTGTGTGTGTGTGTGTCTGTGTGACAGGTTCAGAACATTAGCCAGTCAATGGAGGTGCTGGACCTGCGGACGTACAGAGATCTACAATATGTAAGGAACACGGAGAGCCTGATGAAAGTGGTGGATGGAAAGCTGAAGGTGGCCTCTGAAAACCCCCGCAGTCTCAATCCAAAGGGCTTTCAGGTAATTGGCTTTCTGTCACCTCTAGTACAGCGGTGCGTGTGTGTATTATTGTCAAGTGAATGCAGATACTATTAGATGTGTCACTGCTCTCCATGTGCACATAAACTTTGCCGGATGCATTGCAATCTCTTTCGCTCTTCACAGACAATAAAATTTTGTATGTCTCTCGACAGACTGCCGCATAAGCATAGGTACACAAATTCAATTCCAAAACTATTTCTGAGTCACTGAGTCATGCGCAGAAGTAGTTTTAGCAAATTCACATGCTCCTGAATTATTAAACTTCTGGACCTAGAAGAAGAGTGTTTTTTTCTGTATTCCTCTCTTTACATCCTTTCCTCTCTCTCCTCACTCATCCTTTCTTCCTACTCTATATACTTAACATTCTGGTGTCTGCTCTTAGATAACAGGCACATATATTCACATTTATCTCTACCTTATCTCTCTACAAGCTAAGGCGCAGCTGGCATTATCAGTGGGCCTTTTTGTCTTCCTATCAGCAGCCTGTCTTGCGCAGGCTTTCTGCACATTTCTCACACTCTTGCAGATATTAGATGAACCATAAAATAGTTTGATTAAAACATGCCTTGATAAATGCTAACTGTGCTTCACTGCTGGGACCCTGTCTCAGCACAGGGACAAGCATGAATAGCTGTGTTTTGCTTTCAGTATGTTTTATGAAACAAGTCCAATGGAGGTAATGAAGATGTTTATGAAATTAGCCAATTCATCAGTAAAGCCTGAGATGACTAAAATATGCAGTATAGTAAGCATTATATCCCAGGATTTGAATGCAAATCCGCAATCCAATAAAGAGGGGAAAAAAGTATTTAAAAAAACCAGCAGGATTTGACCAGAGCAGGTTGGCTGATGAATGCATGCAGCTCAAAGTTGCCAATGGCAGAGCATGGGAGATTAACGAGACCGAATTTTTGCGGCTTGAAAAGGGGAAAATGAGATTTATGATGTGGCGCCACAGGGCTGAGAGCTGCTCCATCACCAGATTTACGATAAACCTTAACAAGGAGGAAACAGCCCCTCCTGTGGCGGCCACACTTTATTGATATACCTATTTCTCTCTTGAGCCTTCTACCTTCCAAGCAGGCAGCCTGGCTCTCCTGCTGTTTCCTGCACTCCCACTTAAGGACACATTGTTCTTTTCACTTCTAAACACATGATGAGTCACAGTCCAAGTTAACACTCAGCAGTACCATGCTTGTTACTGTAGGTGAAAATGTAATCACCTGAAGCAGCTTAGACAGTAAACGGACATTAATTTTGTCGAATTGAAAATAATGTGTAAATATAGTGGCTTTCTAATCCACACAAAGTGTAAATGGAAATAAGTCTGTGCTTACAGATCATACAAAGAAGCCTACACAAGTCTAACAAGTGGGTGGAACCTATATTAGTACAGTAACAAAAACAGCAGGCAACTGAGAAAATGTGGTTTAATTGTAAAGGACATAAATATTAAGAGAGGAAGTGATGTAGTCTAAGATATAGCCAAAGAAAGAGAAATCCCATTTCAATGTCTGTACCAGAAAGGTCAGTAATACAGTGGCACAGTTCTAGTATGAATCTCACGATGAATCCAGGTGCCAAGGGGTTGAACCGATGAACCAGCACCCAGCTACAATATGAGCTCCTGACTACGAACTACGAACCAGAAGCAACAACTGAAGATTGAAGGGCTAGATCCTCTGCACACAATCCCCTGTACTGACTAGAATAGTCAACCTCATCGCCTGTCCAACCTCTTTGCTTTTGCATGTGTCTTTCGCTGTGATGACTATCTTAGGAGTTGAAAGACAAGGTGACCCAGCTGCTTCCCCTGTTGCCAGTACTGGAACAGTACAAGGCTGATGCCTCGATGATTCTGCGTCTTCGGGAGGAGGTGAGGAATCTGTCCTTGGTGCTGATGGCCATCCAAGAAGAGATGGGGGCATATGATTATGAGGAGCTGCGCCAGAGAGTCCTGCTGCTGGAGACCAGGCTCCACTCCTGCATGCAGAAACTAGGTATATGCAAATGAGGGTGGGTGGGTAGTCATTGAATGCTTAATTTGAAATGCATTATCAAATATCAACGTAGCACTTAAACAATTAGAGGTTAGACAACAATGGAAAATGCAGAAAGGAATAAATGATTAAATTAAGATAATCAATGGTCAAATCTCTGTTGTACATCATCAACATTTCCACTCTCCTCAGTACTCGAATTATCTGCATGAATTAAGAAAAATGGCCTAGAAAGCCTGAATGAATAATTGATCATGTTCTCATGTAATTTGTTAGCTTAAACTGATGATTTTACAAAATCCCACATTATATAAACTGATGATTTAACAGAAAAAGACTGCAGTTAAGAGTTTACCCTTTAAGTCATTAGTGGTATACTTTTTAGGTTATACTTTACTGTTATAGATAATAATTAGAACTAATAATTACTCACTATATATATA
>LKNJ01000335.1:131978-184926 GCA_002120245.1 Maccullochella peelii | reverse complement strand
GAGTAACAGACCGCCCGCAGGGGCGAGTGGGGAATTTTTATATATATATATATGATTAATAAGCATAATAAGCATCCTTTAAGCTACCTATCCCCCCCAGTACCAGACCTTAGCTGTTTTAAATCAGAAGTTAAGTCATAAGGTATGACCACAATAACTTACCTCACAGTGCCACAGCCAAATGCTACAATCCTATAGGTGCACATTTAAATGTGTGTAGCCTGAAGGAGAAAGAAATATGGGTTGGCGCCTGAAAATGAGCCCAGCAGCCTACTACAAGTCCTTTAAAAAAGGACATATTAGAGTCTACTTATTACGATGTGCAGAATAACAGTGCACCAGCATATTATTTACGCAGGACTATCCAGTAGATTTACTACAGTGCTACAGGCCTGCTGCTCTGAGATGTTCTGACTTAGTCATGAACAGACAACGTGGAGTTTTGCTGATTTATTTATTTATTCCACAGAAGTTCTTCTGTCTGGCCAGCCTGCTGCTGGTTTAAAGCGTCGCCTCTTACATGATACATGACATTTGGATTTTCAGCAGCTAATTGGTGTGATGGGATCTAGTGCAGAACACTTGGGGAAATGGTCTTTATTTTCTGGGCCAATCTCATGTGACGGCATTCTACAAAGGCCAAGTAAAGTGAGCATGATTTATTTGACCTGCTGCTGCTTGTGTAGGCTGGTTGTGATGAAATCTAATAGATCTAACTGAAAGTAAAAATCTCATGAACTAAATTTAGTCTGATGAATGGATATGATGGAAAAATGAACAACCTAGTGAAGTGCTTCTGGGCTGGTTTTGCAGAGATTTACACAAACCTCTTGAAGTGGAGCAATTCATGATGTATCTGCAGAAACGTATCTTAAAAAAACACAGAGGTCGGTTTTACACACAAGCAGGGGCAAGAAAAGTGAATACATGAGAAAAGCATGAATAAGATAAATAGCAGCAGTAAGTCTGTGACACAACAAAGTCAGATTAGGTTGCACAATGATGATCATGAACACTAAAGTCGGCGCACATGAAATCAATGGAAATACCTGACAACAGCTCCGGCTGTGTTGAATGTAGCCTCCAGGGGGAAAAGGGTAATATCAGAAGACCATTTTTAAGCACTGTAGCAATCACAGCATATCTGACCTCACTCTTTACAGTACTTGACCCGAACATGTGAATCAGATTTCTGTTTCAGAGACACAAAACAAACTGTGATGCTGAGTTATGAGGATGAAAGTACGACATGGAGCAAAGATCAATCCCGGTCTGT
Source organism: Maccullochella peelii (assembly GCA_002120245.1). NCBI lineage: Eukaryota > Metazoa > Chordata > Actinopteri > Centrarchiformes > Percichthyidae > Maccullochella > Maccullochella peelii. The sequence continues at coordinate 183,650 of LKNJ01000335.1, read as the reverse complement.
CAGAAAGTACACAAGACTTCCCGAGTGGAAGATGCCTAGTTATCTTCAAGGGTGGAAGATAAAGATAAATCAAATGACCTCTGAAATTTACATGAACACATAAACAACTTTTAAACAAGGTCAGCAGTGTCTTGATGAGTCCAACACATTGCAAACAAATCATTCGTTGGAATGCTGATAAGAAATTTGGATCTTTTTTTTTTTGACTGTCTGTTCAGGATTTCACATAACAACAAAAATGTAAAATATGTAGAAATGCATTTCCCTCATGTTTTTCTTTTTGGTTTTTCTAAGAAGGATGCACATGTCACCACATTTCGCTCCGGCACGGTGGCTCAGATGCTCATCTTCAGATTCTTGTTACCTGGGCAGGTAATTTAAGACCACACAAGAAGCTGACACAGATTAAAGTCTCCACATAACCAGACATTTTTAAATTATCTGGCCTTGCTGGGGGATTAATATTGATTATGAAAAACATAATAAGAAATCCTGTGAAAGAATGGCTTCTTTGTGCTGTCGTGCGGTGTGAACTGATGTGGCCCAGTTGTAGATCATGCTATAGAGCGCAGAGGGGACAGCCTGAGAGGTATTTCCCCTTATTCTATTGGCCTAGTGCCCAGAAGGGAGGCTGCTATACTCCCAGACTAGTGTGTTAAAGTCCATGGCTGCAGTCTGCCTGTCTGGGTGGTATCAGAAGAGTGTATATTTTCCCAGAGGTGCAGATGAATGAGTGAGTATGCGTCTAGCGGTTGTGTAAGCTGTTTCCCCCCCACTCAGCAGGCTGGTGAGGATTGTGTATTCATGGTGATGGGGTTCTACCCCTGCCCCTTGCACTTTCTACTATATGGTGTTTAAATGGCCATGTTTGTGACATGGTCACCCAATAAGTCAGTGGTTTCCAATCTTTTTTGTCAGACGTATACCCCCACAGTACCCCTTCAAAGGCACTAATAGCAGGCTGTTCAGACACTAAATGTTATCTGTATGGCAATAAGCTGAAGAGCTGAGGTGTGCACAGAGTTATTGCCAACATTTGCCAAATGCCCAACAGCTGCTTGTGAGCACATAGGATATGCAGCTGTAGTAATGAAGAATAAAAATAGAGCAATAAAATTACTGAATAATGATTTTTATTGCCATACATGCGGTAATTGATTAATATTGTGCCGTTTTTTAAAAAACACTTTAATCTCATGAATATAAAATAGATGTTTAAGGTGTGGTAAAGGGCATCTGTTAGATTAACAGCACATCTGGACACCAGATCTGTCTCTCTGTCATCTGATAAAGACTGTTTCATTCTGGCTGTATATGATGTGACAGCATACATGTGATAGATAATGAACTGTCTTTGTTGCTGGGCTACAGACCTACAGACCTACTGTATATAATGAGTAATTACAGAGAAAACTGAACTCTCTATGATGATTTTTCTCTGCCTCATTGTATTCACAAACTAAACATAAAGAGCCCTGGGCAGAAAACTAACAAACGTGATTGAGTGTGAATCAGCCTTTTGTAGGAGTTCCATCACATCACATCTGATGGATTTCTTGTTTCCATTTTTCAGATGTACTCATGCTAGCACATGTAGAACTAGTTGACCTTAATACTGTTATAAAATCCTGATTACATTCTTCGTCTGTACTGTTTTTCTTAATTATTCTTCCCATTTAGCTTTGGACTTGTTTCCTCTGAAGCTTGTTTTTACTCTTAGCTCTCATATCGCATGTTTAACAGCAGCAGCATCTCTGTACATTTGATCAGCAGTATATAAAATACAAGTAGATAACTACATGTCTTGTAGTTAAATAAATTGTTTATTAGGCAACATATCCAAAGATGTATAAAAGATGTATGTAGGGTATTCAATGTTTTATATATATATATATAGATAGATAGATAGATAGATAGATAGATAGATAGATAGATAGACAGATAGAGTTGAAGTCCTTTTTGTTGTACTTTGTATGTTTTGACAGTACATTTAATCTACCTGTCTCTACAACTCAACCCGAGAGCTACAGTGAGATATAAAGCATCTTAGACGAATAAATGGATGTTGTTTTTGTTTTTTTGTTGCATTTCTATGTTTCCGTAATAATAATTCAACAAAATTAGGTAGCAGCTAGAGGCCGTAATTGTTCCTTATACCCCAAAATATGAGAAAATATCATACGGAAGAAACAACACTAATGATTTTGCCATTTGCATTGTCTAAACAGTAATGGAAATAAAAATCTCAAATTTCTTCTGAGGATGGCACTGCAAGAAAATCCATGGGGTCATTAACATCAAAAGCGTTATAGCCCTTTGGGAACATAAATGAGCTCAGTAAATGTCATTCTGCCTACTGAATTGGGAGATATGCAAAACAGTTATTCTCTGGGGAGCACGAATGTGCGTCCTGGAATTTGTAAGTTGAAGATGTGTGTATAAATGTAACTTCTTCCATAATGGTGGCAAACAAAATGTCTAGGGGTAACCAACATCTTTGAAAGAGTTTGACAATTTGGGAAATACACTTATTCGCTTTCTTGCTGAGTTCGATGAGAAGATCGATACCACTCTCATGTCTATACGATAAATCTGAAGCTACAGCCAGCAGCAGGTTAGCTTAGCTTACTGGAAACGGGGAAAGAGCTAGCCTGGCTCACTCCAAAGGTGACACAATCAGCCACCCAGCACCTCTAAAGCTCACCAATTAACATGTTAAAACGCAGCATAAAAACGTCAGTCGTCACTTTTGTGCAGATTTTGTGCGCTTCAGTTTTTGTACAGATTAAACCAACAAGATAGCATTTGTGCTAACTAAAGCTAACCGGCTACTTGCTCCAACTACATTTTTACTGTAGGTACAGACATGAGAGTGGTATCAACCTTCTCATCTAACTCTTGTAAAGAAAGTGAATAAGTGTATTTCCCAAAATGAACTCCTTTAAGATGAATTCACTGAGCACATTTAATATCCAAAGCAAATTTGAAATGTGGCAATTAGTTCATGGATGCATGGCACGATCAAAATGGAAGAAACCTTGGGCAGGAAGAGACTGTATATCAAAAGGACAAAGTGCAGATTCAGCCTAACCTATATCGAGCATGCAGCAGTCCAGACATGACTGGTGACCACTTGGCACTGTGTCATATTTTAGCCATCTGATGCAAACTGGCTTAAATAATGAAGCAGTCACGATGTCATGAGCAGAAGGTGTAAACAGTTAGAGAGTCTGAGAGAGCTGCAGCTGCTCTCCACTTCAAAATAATTACTGGTGTCCATCAGCAGCTGCTTACTTTGAAAAGTTTGGACAGATCACATTTCCTAATATTTATTGCTAACATGTGGTGGTGGGACAAAAACGGACTTGCAAAAAAAATAACTGTATTGTTTCTGTATTCGGTACGACCCCACTGACAATCATTTACATCCGAATAGTTTAAACATTGCTGGACATCTTGTGTAGCTTTTGAAATTAGAAATATTTGAATAATCATCTATTCAGGATTTTTTTTCAACGAGGGAGAAGGAGTAGAAGTCATTTTAAGTATTTTTAACATCGTAATTGAATTTGCTTTGTGGAAAAACCATATCAGACACAAATCATCATTGAATTTTCACAAATCTTAAAATGTGTCTGGAGGGATCGTAATAACTATAATCTGTGATAAAAATAATATTGAAATGAAAACATATAGTTTTAGCTTGTCAAGTACTGTATGGGCAGTCCCTCTGCGGGTCATTCATTTGTAAACCTTTCATTAATCATATCTGCTTTTTGATACTCACATTTTAGAACACATTTTCTCAAATGTCCAATGAATGCAACATGTCACACCCTGACACTGGATATCCCTCCATGAATGAAAGAGAAGTTTCGTACAAGGAAAGAAAAACTATTTGATTGTATTTTTTTTTTTTTACAGAGGCAAACATAAAAGGTGAGGGAGAGTTTGTAACAAAAGACAGAAACAGGGTGTGACTGTGAAAAAAAGTAATTTCAGTCTGAGTGGAGCCAATAGGTTTTGATGGTGGTTCTGGGTAGAGGAATGGCAGAACTATTGAAGGACAGGAGTACAGGTTCAACTAAAATGGGATATTTATTTCCTTGGGCATGAATAGTCACAGGCAGCCATGCAGTAAGCTGGGAACATAGGACAATTGGGAGAAGTTGGAGACAAAGAGAGCTATTTTTCTTTGTTGAGTTGAAGGGTATGAAAAGATTAGGTTGGAAACTCAGGTCAGTAGAGGTTTCTCATTAGTGCAGATCTGAGAGTCCCAAGTGAGGAAGGATTTGATGCTGAATGAAAGCCTGCAGGATGGCAGATTTGCAAAATTGTTAATGCTGTGGGAAGAAACGAGTCAGAGATTTTCTGTGGAAGCACAGCAGCTCAGTTGGGTTTAGGCCAAGCTTGAGGTGGGGTGGCGAGCAGACATCCAGCTGCAGATGTCAACCAGGCAGTAGAGATGCAGGCCTCAACCTGAGTCTCAGGAAGGAAAAGAGTGTTGAGTGCCAGCAGCTTGGCAAGAAGTAGGAAATGTTATGCGATGTGATTATGAATGTAGAAAGAAGGTCAGGTCTTCTTCACGATAAAGGATTAGTTCAGTTGGACATTTAGGACGGAAACAACCGGTCGAGGCAGATGACCGCCCACCCAGAGCCTGGTTCTGCTGGAGGTTTCTTCCTGTTAAAAGGGAGTTTTTCCTTGCCACTGTTGCTTGTGCTTGCTCTTGGTGGGAATTGTTGGGTCTCTGTACACATAAGGAGTTGGTCTAGACCTGCTCTTTATGACAAGGTGCCCTGAGATAACTTTGTTATGATATGGCGCTATATAAATAAAACTGAATTGAATTGAAACAATGAGCGTGCACACCCAGAGATCCTCTTGTCGGCTTGCGTTGGAGTCTGGTGGGTGGCAGTATTAAAGGATTTGAAAAAGTCTGGGAGAGTGAAGACTGATGAAGACAAAGTAGTTTAAACTTGCTGAGAATTAGAGAAGATTGATGCCGATCTCATATTAGTACGGTAAATATAAGGCTACAGCCAGCAGCCGGTTAGCTTAGCTTAGCACAAAGACTGAAAACAGGGGGAAACAGCTAGCCTGGCTCTGCGTAGGTTGCAAAATCAGCCTACCAGCAACCTGTTTGTTTAATCAGTACAAAAAAGTGTAAAAATAACAAGCTGTGTTTCAAGGTGGGGTTATGTGCCGGACTATTTCTTGGTTAGGAGCAGAAACTAGAAGATTTCTGGATATTACTGCTCCTGGCCAAGAAATAGTCGGGCATGTAACCCCACCGTACAACTGCTGGAAGGTGTATTTTCTTACCTCGCTAGCTAGCTGTTTCCCACTGTTTCCAGTCTTTGCGCTATAGGCTGTAGTTTCATATTTACCATCCAGAGAAGAGAGTGGAACCAATCTTCTCATCTAAATCTTAATAAGAATGCAAACATTTCTCAAAATGTCAAATTGCGTATATTGCTTTAACTGTGTGTACTGGCAGGAATGAGGGTGGCTTGAAGCCAAATCATACCAAATTACACCAATGGACAGCTGCCTCCATAAAAATACGTTCAGGGAGGGATTAACCTTTGACTTCATTAACAATCTGACGTCCAGATGCAACAGATTCTTTGGGTATGACGCAAAGGCAACATCCACATTGCTTTACTATTGTTGCCAACTGCTAATCATTAAGTTTCTCTTTCTTTGATTCCCCTGCAGAGCATTTAATTAAACTCTACTTTGATGACCTGATGGTACTAAAATGTTAAATGATGTACTTTGGCTGACTCAAATGGCTTTGTTGCCACATGGCATTAATAAGTGATAACAGAACAGCAGCTTCTCCACAGCATCACAGATCTGATGGGCTAGACTGGTTAACATATTCACACCATAAACAATTCAAGGTCCACTTACTTGGAGTTTGTGAAGCTTTCAGCAACATCTCCTGGCCTTCCTCAGCAGATGGGGTTGCTCAGCTGTCATGGAAGGCCATGGAGTGTGGCTGAAAGCTTTGTAAAATCCAAGTAAGTGGACCTTGTGTTAGGACTTCGTTTTTGTTTTTTTGCAAGAGTCAGAAGCTACTTTTTGTCTGAAAAAAGAACAGCAGTTAAAGATTGTACGGAAGAGATTTGTTAGAAACTGTTTTCCCACTGCATGATGAAAAATATTACAATCCCTCTGGCAAAAATGAAATATACATTATATTAAAGTAAGTTCGTTAAGCTTGATGCCATGAAGCAAATATATAAGGCTTTCTTTCTTTCAGCTGGACCATTTTTTATTTCATGACTAATGCTGTACAGGAAACACTCATCTCCACATCTTAATGATTACAATGTTGATTGAGCAATTAGTTTGTCCCCTCATGGCCTTGACAATTTGTTGAGCTATCCAAGAACAGGAAGCTCTATTTATTTAAGAATAAACCAATGTCTGTGGATCCGTGAATATGTTTTTCATAGGTAAAGATCACCATAGAGAGAGAGAGAGAAAGAGAGATTGCTTCACTGTTAAAAGCTTTAAACATTTCATCATAACCTGGAGCAGAAACGTTCAATGTCAAGGGTCTGAGCAAATATTGCTGTATGAGAGTGGGCATGTATTTTACATGTTCATCATATCTTCACAGATGGACTTTAGCCCACAAGCACAAGGTAAATAAGTACATTTTGTACTGTATATTTATCGAGAGACAGGGAAATGGGACATACCATCAGCTGCCTGCATATTCAAAGGTGCCGTTTCAAGATGGGTCATCTCTGAATACTGGAAGCAATCCATATATTCATACCAGTGTGCAGCAGAAATGAAATAAAAAGGACACTTATGCTTTGGAGAAAGGTTTCAGAAATTTTAGTCAAATACGGCAGAATGCCATTTAAATTAGCAAAGAATACAAAAGTAAAACGTTTTCTAATATTAATAGTATGACTTTCAGTTTGAGTGCTTCAATTACCCTCTGTGATCATCTAAAGTTTTCCAGTGTCTGGGTTTCTCTCACTGAGGCATGTGCTGTCCTGTTCTTAATCACCACCCCCTGCAGCAGCAAAAGCGCTTCAAACCTGACAGACAAAAATACCGACCTGTAATACACAGCTAAAATCATAAAATGAGCACAGAAAAAACCCCACTGTTTCTGTTGCAGACTCACAAAGATCCTCAGCAGACACCTCTAGTAGACGAAGATAATACGATGGGTCTTTTTTGGATATCGTATGACATGTAGGAGCATTTTGTGTCAATTAAAAATATAACTGAATTAAATTTAAATTACATTAGAGAGCGCTACTGGTAATCTAAAAATGTCTTCAAACATGTGGGAAGTAATTAAACAAGTCTCATATGTTATTGACCAACATATGAGATTTTAACAGGGTTGTGTCACATTCACCGTTGAATTTGAACGCACTGTGCTGCCTTGACTTCTTACAGAACGTGCAGGTTTATTTTTAAACAATGACCCACAGAAAACAAGATAGATATAGATGGTTGACAAACTTCACAGTCTAATCCAATTCAGATTCAGCCGCCAATACTGTGAATTACCACCATGAAGCCAACAAAGTTATAGAATTGGATAGAAATTGTAGTCATTTCAAAGGGTTTTTAAATGAATACAAAACACCAAGGCGCTGCCTCATGAAGCAGGATTGGAAAAGATAGCTGGAGAACTGCACTCAGTAAAATCTAAACTCCTTCAAATCAAGTAAAAGGACATGGACTGAAATTAAACAGAGCTGTTCTGGCGTTTTTCCAGTGCAGTTCTCCGGCTAACTCGGCAGTCCTTTTTGTGAGCAACGCCCCAAAATAACTGCAAGGCAAAACACAACATATAGTCTACAATGAACCACACCCAACACTGGCTTTTTGTTTTACTAAAAGAATTTACAGCTTTACAGGAAATCCAAAACAGCACTTTGGAGTTTGGCAAAAGAAACCAAAGAACATAATAAAAAATGAGATTTAAAAAAGTGACGCTTCGCAAATCTAATCTGAATAGAGATCCTTTTATGATTTACTTCCCTCGTGCTGTCATTTGTGAGTTGAGGATAAATTATGTGGGAAAAAAACTGAAACGCGAATCCTCCATCGGGTAATGATGTAAATGCTTGTCCATTAATGCCAGAAAAACTGTTCATCTGCTCGGGCAACAAGCCACAGCCTCCAGCTCCACAGAGCAGCATTATCCTCCGTGTACAGGTGACTGCATGAGGCCGTTATTTCAGTTTACTGCATGTCCAAAGTGTTCTGTCTCAATTCGAATCCTCAATCCTCCGGAAAACTGCGAGGAAATTCTTCCCTCCATTTCTCTGCACTTTCTTTCCTTCCTCTGTGCAGGTACCCAAACGGGTTATAATGACATCGCCGACCTGTCAAAATAAGATTGAACACAATTACATTAAGGGAGGCAGCGGCAGATAGACTTTCATTTGTGTGAGTCACACTATTCATTAACTTAATCATCATCACCACCATAGTGTGTATTGTAAAAAAAAATAAAAAAAAATGTTTATACAGTATTCTGTCTTATGCTGACTAGTAGCTGGAGGTCAGTTTAACCACCAATCCCGCTCTTATTCTTCCATTAATGTACACATTACTAAGGTTTAGAAAAGATAAATAAATAATGTAAGGAATAGAACAGAATAGAATCACACAGGGATGAAAAGCTGCACGTCAGCGTACCAGTTCTTCATCAGGGACACGTGTAAACAGTTGATGTTCAGTGAAGTGCTTCACCATCCAGAGGTGTACTTCCTCCACATCTGTCATGGTATACACCAAACCCTGACATGACCACACAAACACAGGCAGGTTATTAACACAGTCCTGGGAAAAATAAGTCAAAGCTTCACTGGTGGCTAAACACTGATCTATATATCAATCACAAAATAAACCTGTGGCATTTATCAAAATGTTTTTTATACAAACTGATATTTTCTTCTTTTTTTTAAAAATCAATATTTCAGCTTCAGGGTTAAGTGGTTTCATCACCTCTGGAGAGCCATGGTCCTTGCTAAAAAGATAAAAATAACCTACAGACAACACAGAGGTTAATCACCTATGTCACTGTAGTTTACTTTGGAGGCTGCACAGATAACTTTACTAGAACAAGGATTTCTTAGAAAACTCAGCAATGGCACAGATTTCCACACCAGTGCATGTCGGCACGTATGGATTTTATTTCAGAGAAGGCCGGATGAGGATGAGAGACTGTGTGCCTGTTGTCTGCACAGATTCAAAGTTCCTCACACCTGTTTATTGTTTCAGGTTTAGCCTGATATTCAAAAAAGATATTCACTAATACACAACAGACTCTGGTTCATTTTGGTATGAAACTGCCTCTATAAATGAGCATTTTCTTGACAGCCTCCCAATCCACCACCAAAAGCACAGTTATGGCTGCGTCCCAATGCTGAAGGCCCTTGTAGAGCTTACACACACACACACACACACACACACAGAAAAATGCTAAAGTCAAATTTAGACACAAGCCTTCCATTGTTCCCAACAACCTCCATCAGTGCTCGCACCTTGTTCAAGTGTCAGAGGCAGGGTGTGTGCAGAAGCCAACCAGCTGCAGGCCACACCGGTTGCTCAATTTTATTTCAGTGAATTCATGGATTTCCGCAAACTGCAATCGATTGATAAAACGATAAGGAGAGCGGTTAAGTCTATGTCTCCTCTTGTGTTAGGGCGGTGGTAAAAGTTTTTTTCCCCTCGCAGATATTTAAAAACCTTGGATAATATAACCGAATCTGCAGTATCTTAAAGCATAAGGCTGGTGATCTTTATTTTTGTTGTCAACAAATCCCATTAATACCCAAAACCAACAATAAATTGATCCTACCAACAAGTTTTGTCTGTGTAGCCAAAGCCTAACACATCTTATTCCTCCATTATTGTCCAAAAACGATTAAAAACACATCAACGAGCCACACCGTTGCACTGGGTGACATGTTCCTTCGTTACGTTGAACATGGGCACTGTAGTTTATTTTGAGTTGATCCCCCATACACCGTCCCGCTGCCTGAAATACTCACAAGAGCACCAAATGTGTATTAATCCGCCGCTGAAAATAGTCCCCAACAAATGCACTATTTACTGCTGTTTGTGTAACGTTTTCTAAAAGCTACAGTGCCCAGTTGGTTTTAGGAAATCATTTAACCATAAAAAATTATATATTTGTGACCTGTTTATAGTCACTTCCATCGTCAGTAGGAATGAATGGGCTTGTGGCTGAGTGCTGCCAACAGTGTAGGGAAGTTCAAGAGTACCAAGAGAGGTACCAATGTATTGTTGGTTGTAGTCTTTTCATGGGATTTGTTGCCAATAAGAAAAAGAACAGAATAATGCCTGATCCTCTAATGGAGAGATACCACAAGGGGTAAGTGGGAAAATTCTTTTCTGTATTTTGGTTGAACTGACCTTTAAAAGGCAAGTTTGAACTCAAGTTTACATGTCCGCATCTTCAATTTAAAGAATGATTCAGAGCACAAACATTGTGAAAAACACTGCAGAGAGAAGACGTACGTATGTGTGACCTTGGTTGGAACAAAGGCTGCAACTATTTTCATTATCTATTATTTTTTTTTATATTACCTGATTAAACATTAGTCTAGAAATTGTAAGAAATGCACGTTCTCAGAGCTAGAGGTAAAATCTTCAAATTTCTTGTTTTGTCCAACAAATAGTCGAAAAACCAAAGGTATTCAATTTACGATTACCTATATATCCTCATATTTGAGAAGACAAAACCAGTGAATGTTTGGAATTTTTGACTTAAACAATTATCAAAATTATTGTCAATTAAATATCCGTTGACATACCCCAACTCTCAGTGTGTAGGCGTACTCTGCCAACAGCGTGGGACTAATGATCCTCCATTTGTGCTTGGTCTTCTTGAAGTGAGGGTCAGGGAAGAGGAAGAACATCTTACTGAGCTGAGAGACACACAAAAAAGGGTCAGAAACAGTAAAGTAAGAACAGAGTTAAGAAAACAAAACTGTTCTTTTAAACTCTCGTCATTACTTGGCGTCATTCCCACACGAGATAAAAATGAAACTTACTACTTTTATCTACTTTGATACGACAGTTATAAGATGTATGAATGTCATCACTTAAATGTAAAAATCCTGTCCCATTATATTTTGTGGTTGGTTTTTAAGCACCGCAGAATGCAAAACTGGAATTTCCCTCTGTGATTTTTTTTCCCCATAAAGTTCCCCATGTTTCTGTCTTTGACAAGTGTACAAGGGAAGGCTCCGTTGATATTAGTCTGGCTGACACATTAAAAACCATTGCAGTAACTTTTTATTAGTTCAAATAAATAATGTCAGGTTTAGACAGAAAGATGTGGGGATAATCACTGGGACCTGCTGCAGCCTCAGGGGCCACTTCAGTGCTGATGGAAGGTGGAAAAGCCAACACCATTTTTGGGTTACAAAACATACTAAGAAGAAGAAGAAGAAGAAGAAGAAGAAAAAAGAAAAGTATTTCAGGTCTTCAACAACTGAAACACATCATGCATGGGGGAAGGATTGGGACTAGATTCTGAGCACTAGTCTGTGTGGTCGTTTATTTCTCTGCTTTGAAAAGCCAAACTTCACTTTTTAAACTACGCAGAGCTCCTCTCAAACATTTCCAATCTCAACTTGGCAAGAGATCTCAACTCAGGCTATAAAATAATAGCCATATTATTTAAAATCACCTGAAATAGCAAATAGCATGTGTTTTTACATGCAACACCTATTAATTTGTATTCCATAAATGTGTCTCTACTGTGTTTATTTCTTAGTTTCTACTCACTCGGGGTATTTAAGGAAAAGTTTTTTTATTTTTTTATTTTTTATTCAGGATACCTAAATTAACCCTGGTACACTAAACCCACTGTGTAATCAACAAGTCAGAGTACCGCAGCTAATTGGAATAGATAAATGGGGTCTTGCACGTCTCTATACTGCGATGCCTTGCGTGTCAGTCAATGACCCCATTGTTGTGAAATCCTGGATTTATTGAGCAATCTGTAGAAATTAATTCGATCCATATGTTAAACGTGAGGAAAGTAATTATTTTTAGTCAGAAACGTTTGGGTTGTATATTATTGTTAACCTTGGCAGTGCCAGGACAGAATTTAAGGCTACTACAGGCCACGTTGGATGAGCCATTATAGAGCTGCAGGCCTGTTTTTGTCACTTGTAAATAAAGTGAATACAAGTGGTTGACAGTATGCGGGATGTTTTGGTTCAACTTTGCTTTTCGTACTATTACATATACACCTAAAAGAAATCAGAACATGAATGAAAACATTACATGGGTGCGCAGAATCTAAGAGACAAAGACAATAAGCTGCATTTAAAGTAATTTCCAGTTAACAGTCTGAAACTCTTAAACAACCAACCTGCTTTTGTTTCTGGTGTCTATCATGCCTGAAATATACAGTTCAGCTTGTTACGTTTGAATTACTCTAAGGCATCAAGGGGAAAATTAATCTTACTATATTTTAGCACTATTAGTTGTATTTTGGGAATATTTGATGTGTCTGTGGTGCTCACAGGACTGAAAAGTTGCATTCAAGTTTAACAGTTTTCATAGGTAGTTCAAATGAAAACCAGAATGCATCGTGTATCAGATCAGCTTGGCATGGAAAGAGAGCGTTTACCTATTTTATCACTTCCACATATTTAAAGCAAACACTTTTCTGACAGATATATAAACACTAGTGTGTTTAGTACTAGTGTGCCTGCCTGGTGCTATATAGAAATACAGCGCACAACAACTAAATAATGACGTGAGTGAGCAAAGAAAATGGAGGAAGCTGTTCAATGCAGAAAAGTAAAACATTCCTCTGGTTGCAACAAACAGAACAAAATCGTACAGTAGCACCATCTTTTTTCCACAAATCTACCTTCAGTGAAAAACATCAGTTCTGCTAGAATGCCGAGTGTGGCACAGTTTGAGACTTTTATTTTATTCTTTTTCAATATAATTTTGGGAATGTTTGAAAATTGAAAAGGGAAGAAACAATTACACACAAGCAATATTTAATGCAATGCAAACAGCAGGCGAGAGAAAACAAATATCTAAATCATATACAGCTGGGCGGAAAATAATGCTTCTGAACCTGCAACCTCTCAAGACCAAAAATTCAGGAGCAAGAAACCATTTGTTCTGTCATCACACAGCAGCAAACACACAGGTGCAAACCTACCTGTCCTTTAGAAAAGAAGTTGGGGAGGTACTTCATCGCATTGCTGCGAATGCAGGCGATGTTCTGGTAGCTTCCTGGTTCCGAGGCACGCAGTGACTGGATACGATCCCGAACATAATCGGACACTTTCACTCGGATCTCCAGGCCCAGGATGAGCTTGTCTGGGAAAAGTGGAGATAACTCCACTGTGAGACACACAGAGACACGAACAGAGACGTGAACGAAGGGGTCATGAGGTCAACGCCGAGCAGAACTATGACCTGCGAGAACTGCAGGTGGTCAGATCAGCAACATGACTACCTAAAAGCCCTCCGTATCCACATCCAATGTCTGCGAACTCAACTCGGGGGGTCTCTTTCTCAGAAGGGTTGCCAGCAAAGTCTGGATACAGCTCTGACCAGTCCATTTCCTCAGGACACACAGGGCTGAGGAGGAAAGAGGGGGTTTAAAATGCAACTACTTTATAGTGAGGAAACATGAAAACAGTTGACAGTGTGTTGTCTGGATTATACAGAGTAACAGGGATAGTGTTTCTGGAGAGAGATGGTACTGCTGAATGTTTACATGTAACTTTTCATTATTGGGAGCACCTACATTATATTAGGGAGGAGGTGGAGATCTCACTACTAAAAACTTTATGCATGCCTACCTACCACCACGGCTAAGTGAGCAGCTACTTGACTTCTTCTTCTATGTTCATAAACGCACAGCTGGGACTGATAATCTTAACGTTAGCAGGCAGTGACAGAAAGTGTAGTGCAGGTAACAAACTCTAAGACACATGGACATCACTCACTAATCAAACGTGTGGTATGCCATCGGGTTTGAATGGGCTCGCTGTCTGTAGTAACGCTTCTGCGGCATTGACGAACTCATCTTGGAATAAAACGGAGACGTGGCTCCCGTTAATATTAAATAAACACAAGTATCCACTTCTGAACGTCGACTCCCAGACAGTCACGCTTGTTTCTAGTTAGTTTACCACCGGTTGTGAGTCGCGGCGTTTTTACGTCATCACCAAGCGTCTTCTCAGAGTTGCAAGAGTTGCCAGGTTTGTTGAAAAATAGCAGTATTTACTACTACTATTACTTATTGTGCCTTTACTTAAGTAGCAACACCACAATGTAAATTTACACCATTACAACTATAGCCCTACATTTAAATTAATGTATTAACTTTTACTTAAGCAAAAGAATAATCAAATGTACTTAAGTAAGTAAGAATCAAAAATAAAAGCAGACTACTTACAATGCCGGTACCAAAGCTGTCCTTGTTGTATTATCTGTTGGATTGTTATTAATGATGCAAAAAGACAAAGCCATATCCACTGGTGACTTCCTGTCACAGGTTATTGTTGTATGAGTTGTGATCAGTTCAATAGTAACTTTCCATTCTCAGATTGTTAAATTTGAGTAGTAGTACTAGAGACATCAAGAGGTAAAATGATATAATATTTCACAGGAAAAAAAGCATGATTAGAGGAAAGTCTGGGAAATAAACCTAATTTTGAGTCACAGAATTTTTTTTTCTTGTTTCTTACTCTTGTAATTGTCTTGCGACCCCTTCTGGTGGTCAAGGTGAGGCTAATTTTAACTACTTAATATCAGGTAGTTTCATTGATATGGTGCACATTTTATCACCACATGTTTAGTGTGTAAAATCTGAATCTGCAAAGTTAAACTATATAGCCATCAGATAAATGTAGACCTAGTGGAGAAAGTACATAATCTGCCTCTTTAATGAGTAGAAGTATAACATACAATAAAAAGGAAATAGTAAAATACAAGTACCTCAAAAGTGTAGTTAAGTAAAGTACTTAATAAATACACTGATGCTTTGTAATCAAGCTATATACGCTGTGGTATTCATATACTTTTAGTTGTCCTGAAAATGTGAGACATTTCCCAAGTGGATCATAGCTACAGTAAAGTTTGTTTTGCTCTGTGCAGGATGAAACTTCACCTCATGATTTTTAGTGTCCAACAGCCACACAGCCAGTGATCATTTTCACTGTGTTGTCTATGAAATGGAAATACTGCAGTTCCCCTCTGGGTGTCTTCTGAGTCAACTCTAATATGCTTCTCAACTCACTCTGTTGAGAACGTGGTGACACATTATAGTTCCCTCCTGGTGTAACGCTTTGTGAGAGACTTGTTTATGTCCACAGATGCACAGAAGACAAACTGATCTGCATCTCTTTAACCTCGGTTATGAGATTTATACAGTTTGGGATATATACAGGATGTGAATGGATTTTCAGACAGGCTTTATTCTTTTATAAATGCTTTCTTTATTTGATAGTTGACAGTGAAGAGAGATAGAGGGGAATGACATGTGACAAGGTTCTTTGGATATTTTAACCCAGCATGTGTTATTTGATTTTGCTGCAAGAATCTGGCTGGATACTAGTTTGCGCTGTTAAAAGAAACATAAATCCCTGAAATAATCATCATTAAAAAAATGAACAGTAGTATAACATTCATTTTTTTGATAAACATACAATCTCCCCCTTTGTCTCTTCTTTTTTTCACTTAATAACTTTACTTATCTGACAATGCTGAAACCATTTTCAGATGTATGTCATGTTTTACACAAAGTACACCTGTGCTGCTACCTTTATTATTAATCCTCAGTAATACTATATGCACACGTTAGAATCACATGCCGCTATTAAAATGGTTAGCCCGAGGGTGTAGATTTAAATTGAAATGCAAATGCGTCATATTGGCATTTCATAATCCAAATTGCAATATGTATTAATAGGGAATGTGTGAAGTGCAGCATCCTAATAATAACATCTGAGTAGAGGAAGTTTGAATAATATAGAATGAAATTTTTAACAATCACAATCAGCTGTTTGACCAGGTGAGATAAATGTTTTTAATTTCAAATTTGTACCGATATTTGTACATCATCACATTAGTTTATTTTATTTGTGAGAGCCACATTCGCTAAGATCCATCTTGTTGCCTAAAATCGAGACAAAATAAAACACAAGATTTTCCTTTGAGATCAACAAAGTCTTTAATAGAAAACATGAATTGTACTTTAAGGGTGTATTTTAAGCAATTGCGTCATGTCTCAAAGTTTTATTGGGCTTTTTAATGTCTGATCCATCATTGCTGCTTCAAGTGAAAATCTAGCAGATCCTGGCGAACCCTCAGGAACGTTACGTTGAATAAATTAGGGGGGTCTGGGGCCGTTGTTATGGTGATCACGTGAGCAGGAGCACAATCATTTTCACCAACAAATTCTCTATTATAGAGTCAACTCCAAATCAAACTTAATGACATTCATTTCATTTTTCTTTAGAAAGCACAACAAAACAAAAAAACTGTTCAATGACATTTTGTAACACGGTGGTAAAAAATGGTTAATAGCTTTAAGAATCAAAGCCTTTTGTTTTTCAAAATGTGTACTTTTTTCTTATTTGTCATGTTTTCACAGTCTTTGTACCTAAAGACTGAGATAAAAACTGCAAAGTTCTCCCTTTGCCTAAATCTGGGAAACATTTCTCGTTGTCCACTTTGAGCTGAGGGAGAATGTAAAATATGAGACTAGAAGTTAACGGCAGTGTTAATGTGGCAGATCAGGACTTTCTTTATTAAATCCCAATGAGCACTTTGATCTCCAGCCTCATACACTGGTCACCCTCATGACCACCTCTTGGTTGGCACGGTGCAGGTTGTTGGGTCTTAACTGGCTGAGGATGTGCAAAATAGCGTAGCCACAGTGGTGGTTGAGAATAGTCCTGACATGTCGACTCGCCCTCCGTCCGCCGTCTGTGACAGCGTGAGAAGAGTTCCTCTCAACACGACCAGCGTCACCTAAGTCCTTCGCTTTGTCATAATTCAGCACTTTCCACTGCTGGTTCACCGCCTGCCAGCGCTTAAAGATCCGGTAAACAGACGATCCTTCGTGGATTATAAGGCCTGGACATAAAGGACAGGGTGGGGGAGGTCGGGGGCAGGAAACAGGGTTACATATAGACAAACAGTTTTTTGTTCAATAAGAATCAGGAAGTACTAAAAGGTACAGAAGGTCTCTATAAGTTCTCAAAAATAAAAAGATTAAATATACTGGACTTGTTTGTGGGTATTTTGGACTGATGTTTGGTGAGAAACACGTGTTGATGAAAATCCCTTCACAAGAAAAAAAAAAAAAAAGAGGCAGAGAAGAACAACAAATCATGCAACACAAATGTGTTTTTTTAAATAATAAACAGATATGCACACAGATGCATTCACCAAATTAGTGTAAAAAAATCTCCAATATGCTTTGAGAGAGATCATATTAATGATAGCAAGTAAGATTGACAAGGTATTTTCAGATATGCTAGCGGACTATGAAATGGATTGTCCTGAAATTTGGTTAAGATATTCATGATGCCTGGGATGACGCCTACTAACTTTGGTGATCGCCTGACTTTTCCTCTGGCGCCACCACGAGGTTCAAATTTGTGGTTTGGAGTAAAATGGTGGATGGACTGCAATGAAATTTAGTTCCCCCTCAGGATTAATTGTTAACTTTGGGGATCTCCTGACTTTTCATGCAGTGCCATCATCAGGACAAAATTTCCCTTTCTCAAATACTTTGGTTTATGACCAAATACCTGAAAAACTAATGACATCCCCATTCGCCTCAGCAGTACTTTGTGTTTAGTGCTAATTACTGTAGCAAATGTTAGCATGCTAACACGCTAAACTAATATGGTGAACATGGTAAACATATATATATATAAATATATATGCTTAATGTCAGAATGTTAGCATTGTCATTGTGCGCATGTTAGCATGCTGAAATTAGCATTTAGCTCAAAGCACTGCTGTGTCTACAGTAAATACAGCCTCACAGAGCTGCTAGCATGGCTGTAGACTCTTAATCTTGTTAATAAGGTAAGTAAAAGAAAGTGAGTTTCTAATTTTCTAACGATTTCCCTAAGTAGGTTCCTGGAAATTTGGTTCTAATGATAGGGAAAACAGGAGTTCCCTTGAAAGAACTGCTGTATTTAAACTCAAGTTAATATTCATTCATTATTATTTTATTATTGGAAACATTATTCTTCATATATGTTTAATTGTATGCTTTCCTGTAGACAAATTGCCCACTTCTGCATCCTCAGCTGACCTGCTGTGCACTGACTAAAATACTCTCTACACAGCAATTAACTGAACTTAATTAATTGAAGTATAATGGTAAAGTATAAGTATACGATTAAACACTCCCTCTATATTCCTAATAATTACAAATAACATTGTTCTTTCTGTGAAATTATTAGGAAATCATGGAAGTGTAAAGTGAAGCGTTACCGCAAAAAATGACAATAAAACTTGTTAATATTCACAACAACCAGCTGTGAAATAACACAACATGGTAGCCTCAGTATCTGTGTCTTACCTATACAAACTATGTCCATGAAGCCATACATGCCGTAGCATATCTGGAAGAGAAGGTCCTGCCGCTGCCATTTGGCCGAAGGGCTGAGAGAGGACCACACCAACCAGGAGATACTGGCGATGAGGAACAAAGAGCCCAGGATAATGGCTGCAATCTGCACCTTCTCAATCACAGTCAGAGAGATGGTCTGCCACTAGAAAAGACACAGTGAGACCCAAACATGGACTGAAACTGTACTGTAGATGTAAATTGCAAAATACTTCTTGATTATATGAGATACTGTAATAGAATAGTGCGGGGTTTGTCTCAGTTTCTGACAAAACCGCACATCCGAACAGCCATGTTTCATGTCAACACATATGTAACTATAGAGTGTGATCAGTGGGCTTCACAGGGAATGACAGTGTTTTGGTCATGCAGGTTTGAAACTCAACCTGAGGATAGTCCTAACTCACTAACTTCAACACACTCCTCTGTGGCATTTATTTGACAGTGTATGTTAGTTTTGCTTAAGACTGAGAGACAAATGCTTTATTGCTCCAGATCACGCTCGGTTTCTGAGTGTGAAGCTCTACACCTACAAAGCGATGTAACTACAGTGCTTTGCCATTCACTAACTATGTGCAGTCACTGCAGAGACTCACTGAGCCTCTGCTGCTCAGGCGTTTACACAGATAATAAACACCTATAATCAAGTAAATGAATTAAGCCATTTCACAAATACTATATCACATCAATTCTCCAAAAATATTCTATTCATAACATTCATTCAGAGACGCATGAATTGTCTTGGAACTGAGGGAATAAGCATTTCATCTGATAATATCTCTGTTCCAGCATTCGGAGGCTGAGATCATGTTCATCATCACTGTCCATGTGCCACACACTTTGGTTAAATCATGTGCCAACTCTTTGAAATGTGCAGTGTCTCATAAATTGGCATCTTCCTGTACGTTCCCAATCACTTTCTTCTTCTCCATTTGTCCATAAACCCCCCAGTATAAATAGCTCTGTGAAAACTGAGACAGGATACTCGCTCTTTGTCTGCCAACAGCAATGTGAAGCTAATGAGCTTCTCATTGGGAATCAGTGCATGTTGGACAAAATCAGTCCAAAATGCCACTGTGGTGGCCTCTACTGTATGCCATTACATTTACCTCAAGATCTATGACCACTAATGTGATTACTATGCTTTTCTGCCAATCACTCACTCAAAGCTTGTGCACGACTTTCTGCCATGTAGCCTGGCAGTCTAGTGTCAAGGACTTTATTCATATGGCTCCTTTAAATGTTTGTTTTGCACAGTGAACATTAAAGATGAACGCAGAGAAAGAGCAACTCTGTACCTGCAGAGGGTTTTTGGTGCTGATGGCCAGGACCTGGTACTTGAAGTAGCAGAGCTCACAGCTCCAGGAGCCTCTCTCACTGATCCAGCGGATAAGGCAGGACTGGTGAGTACAGCGCACAGAGCCAGCACAGCGACAAGGGCTCAACAACTCCCCCTGTAGGACACAAGAAGCAGCTGCATGGGACACACAGCGTTCACAGAGGCCACTGGATGTTGAAACTGTTATTGAATCTGCCTGTTGCAACATTTGGTTTGGTGAAGATGGCAGTAAAAATATAGATAAAGATCTTCATCATGAATAGCCCAACTTGGAAATCCTGAGCCGTGACAATGTTACTGTCACATTTTATCTACTGAAGGTGCAGTGTTGTATGAGGGGTATTGTATCTGCTGTTGTTTCTGTCATGAAGCTGGCAAGGGATTAAAAAAGACAGATAACATACACAGATATAATCAGTACGAAACTATACTGTATGTATGCAAATTGAATAATACGTTTTGAAAGGATGACATCATTACGGCAAAGTAAAGAAAGATTTGAGGAAAAAACAATATATGTAGCTTTCTTGTAATCCTTAATTCTGTCACTTACAGAGTATTGGCATTAAAGCTTTGATAAGTGTTCAGTTCTGCCATGAATCCGCTCAGGATGACACTCCTGTGCCTTTCAGGTTTTTGTATATTTGATAAGCTCTCTGTTGAGTTCCTAGATCCTCGTTTTGCTAAATCTACTGTATATGTTGGTGTTAACAGGTCTCAAAGATCTTCATTCAGTCCAAACTGGGTCTGGTTTTCTTTGTTCCTCTCTAAGCTTCCCTGGTTCATTGTCTCTGTTTGGCAAGAGAAGCTGAGGTGGTAAAATTAAAGCTCCCACATCCCTGTTACACTTCATGTTCACTATCGCTGCCAGTTGACTGCTATTTTTATGGTTATTTTGAGTTCATTCGAACAGAGCAGAGCTGCACTTGATACCAGAATTTTCTGAGATTTCGTGACTTTGTCTGTTTTATAGGGTATATTTGATATAGTTAATTATGTGATAAAAGTAACTCTCTCATACAAATGGTGCAGTAATATGGAACTCACAGAGGAACTAATCACTCTTTCAGTTTCTCTGTCATTCATACATATGCATCATTTTCTGCCTGTACAGGCAATCTCGCAGTGTTGAATTGTCTCCATCAGTACACGTACATGCCCATATAGGATCCTGTATCTGAAACCTCTCTTTTCAGAACCATCTTATAGGATATTGTTGGCTCTCCATCGTCTGTCTTACAGCGTATCTCTAACAGTTGCAGTTCCTTCATGGTAGCAATGAAGAAGGTTTTTCACAATTGTAATATGTCTATGAGGAGTTTCTCAAAACAGTGACTGTGATTGCAGTTTGCTTGCCAGATGAACATTTGGGATGAGATTTTTGGAGCAATGATCAGCTCCCAATTTGACACACTTGCAGAAATAACTGTAGTCGATGCAGGCCAGGATTCCTGAGAAAAGCTTTTGGCAGTTGATCCCCCATTTAATTATGACTAATTAGGGTATAAAAGCGAGTGCACCTCATTATTACCAACATATTTCAAGCATCATATACTCATCATGAATATATAGCTACGTGCTGACTTGAAAGGAACATTTCAGTGGTTGATATGTTCACTGCATATCATCTAACCACTAACCAGTCAAAGGATACACATGCCTTTATATATCTTGAGCTGCAGACTAACATGGATCACAATGTAATAAGGGAGAGTATGCCGTATACTTGTTTTGACACATTTGACTATCTGCTGCTTAACGCCTTCATCTGGATACCGTTTGCTTCTCTCGTGTCACTTTCCTGTAGCCTCAAAAGAAATCACGGGACATCTGGCTCAGGTTTTTTGTTGTCAGTATGAGCCTCCCTAAGGCCCTCGTACTGACAACGCTCTCGCACGTCTCACTTTATTTTCTGTCTGACTCTAGGTGACATGCGAGGTCTTTAATTAGTTGGATATGTGGAGGGGAAAACGAAAACTTCTGAAAGACCTCTAGCAAAGTCTGTCTCTTCAAGGTTGATTTCATCCACTAGATCTGACGCGCTCAAACCTCCACGTCTTGGACAAGAGTGACGTAAACATTTCAAAAACATTTGTACCTTCTGTGCTTCCCCTCTGTTCTCCTTCATGTGGGTAGGAGACACTTAAGCTGTACTTTCTGTGACCTTCGTGTAGCCTGAAGGAGTGATCAGCGGTTTGATCCCTGTATTAATGGTTCCAACTGAAGACTCCCTCACCAAGTTATACTCATACTGCTTCCATCACTCAAATCCCTCAGAATAATAATGAGTATAAATGTCTTTTATGTCGAGGAATCATTCTCTAAAACCTTTCTTCATTGCTTTTTAAAAAATGGCCTAATTTTGTGCATCAGATGCTGAATCTATTACTGCGAGGACTTCACTGGCTCACGCAGTAAATACAAAGCTCCCACTGCTTCTCTCCAGCCTATTCTTAACTGATGCCCTTAGTCTGCCCACTGCTATTTTCAGATCCCTGTTGATAGATTGATTCCTTTTTTTAAGTCTTAGTCATTCTGGATTTTTACTTTGCACCTCAGCAGACTTGGTGCACACTTACAGATATTTGAAACCCTTTGGTACTGATGATAATGACTCATATGTTCATCATGAGAATTTAAAACTGAATTTGTTTGCACAACTAAATCGCGGATGATATCATAGTGATGTCATCAGGGTTATCTTAGTTTGAGCTTGGAGATTTACACATTTATAACGGAAAACCCGCGCTCCAAACTGATACTGACAAAGACGTGGACATTGACAAAGCAGGGAGAGTCTTAAAAAAAGATGGTGTTGAGTTGCATTATGGGAAATGTAGGATCCAGCATTTCCGGAGCTTGACCCATACTAGTGACTAAAAGTCAGGATATATCAGCCTCTGGTGCTTCAATTTTGGTGATTCTCTGATAAATCTGTCTCTTGCAAGTCCCCCAACTTCATGGAAGTGCAACAATAAATTGACTAAATTGCATAGAGTATCCCTTTAATACCGAAAAACTAGTTCTAAGCACCAGGACTTTGTAGATACAATCGGGTAAACTGGTTAACAGATGCACATATTTGCATTTGAAAGTGTTTTGCTTTTCTGAGCTTTGCCTACTGGATTTGTTTTCCTGAAAAATATTTAAATTCATTTTCACATTCACATACTTTAGTATTTAATCAAACAGCAGTGCAGTAGTGAACATGGCCTCGTGACCTGCTTGAGCAGGCTTCCTTTAACTGAGCACCACGTGGTTTGAGGCCCCATGAACCAGCAAGCACCTCTGCTGCTGAGGTGCCTACAGACCCCCTTGTTAAAGCACAGGAACCCAGAGTAATGCCTTCATTATTTAACTGTACCTTCTCCGGCCCCTGGAAGCAGATCCGGCACTGCGGTGATCGCATCCCGCTCTCAGAGAGACTCGGGATGGAAGCGGCGTCCAGGCCTCCTCCCTGGGGTTTGGCTCCTTCATCATCCTCAAATGCCAGGCTGCGTGGCCGGGGGTCAGAGCCGTAATATTCCTCCTCATCGTCCCGGTGAGAGCAGTTCAACGGCGGCCAACCACAGCCCGCTATAGCTAGACCCCGCATCCTGGTCTGCGTGTCCGGGTCTGTGCCTGTGTCAGTCCTCCTGCTTGATCCAGAACGCATCAGTAGCAACACTTTGAGTTCATTGAAAAACATTCGGATGCGATACTTAAACATTCTTCAGCAGCTTTACTACACAGACACAAGTGCTCTGTGAAACAAAACTGCCTTCAGCTTGACAGTGGCACGTCCATCAATTATTATCATTAGCCTATAATTATTATTATTATTAGGCCTATTATTAGTATTATTATTATGGCTTCTGAAGCAGTTGATTCAAGTAGACAGTTCACATCCTATTAAATTAAATACAGATCTCGGTCAAAAAAGCATGCGAAAAAAATGATAGGCTATTAGATCAGCCCATAGCTCTCTGCATATCCTGTTGTTATAGCATGTGCACCGCAATCCAGCCAATAGGGAAGGATTATTTTTCATGGATAGAGGCGTTTTCTGTCGGGATTCAATGGAGGCTGCAAGCCACGAACTGTGAGGCACCAGCATCAAAGTCAGAGGGGTCCAACAGCATCCTCTCATGCCTACATGTTCAGTCCGGTAGTTTCTGAGTATGGCGAGGTTCAAACTGGTCCTCTTGGTGTTTTAAATCAGCATGAGCTGTCCAACAAAATGTTGGTGTCTATTCTTCTTCAGGCGGAGAAGCAGCGAGTGTTTTTAAGATATTAAATCCTATTAACAACTAAGTTAAAGCCGATTTATATTTGAGTTTCTCATTTACCTCTGGCCTGCAGGGGAAGTGAAATTACACGAGGTGACAAGCTTGTATCCTTTGTTGTCTTGCAGTGGCACTCATCAGTTCACCAGTTTCCTCTTCTTCTTCGCTGTAGCCCTTTTTTTGTGGTAATTCGAGCGGGTTTCGTCCCGCACCTTCCCCCAGTAAGCAGGTCCGGCGACCCAGTTACAAAGTTACAATCCGGCAGCGTCGCATGTTGGAGATGAATACGAAAAAAATCAAATCTGATGAACAATAAAAAATCCATTTCACGACAACTTGCAACGCCAGTCCTCCGCTTTTCCCAAACCACCTCTGCGCCACAAATCGGGAAGAGCGGAGAGTATGATAGATATGGATTCCTGCACAAAATGAGCCGACAGCAGACTGCAACTGTCCCTTCCGGGTTGTTAAAAACACATCATCATCATCATTAGCCTATAGTCATCATCATATCCTCACCAAATTAAATCAAGGCCCGCATGGACCCCTGTCAAGATGCCTCTTCACATGGCAGGCTTTAGAGACGCGTCCAGGATCTCCAGGATGTGAAAACTTGATTTTCGGTCAAACTTCTTTATCTGTATAGTTACAGATTATTAAAAAAAACACCCTCCTTCCGTGCAGCAGAAATGAGGAGAGATGAGCTCCATCCACAGCAGGCAGCGTGCTGACAGAAGCTGCTGTCCAAGGTGCTGATACTCATGTGACGTGAAGGCCACGTGCTGATATCCATCGGCTGATGGAGAAAAGAAAAACAATTATTGTAAGAAACCGTGTGTGTGTGTGTGTGTGTGTGTGTTTCACCATCTCATGCATGGTGTCACAAGACTAATAAACAGAACAAAGGCTCCCCTGGGTGGGGACAGTAGGGACAGCCTGCACAACAGATTCAATACATCCCCATTCACAGAATCACTATCTGTCACTTAATTGTTTGAGAGGAGACTGTCTGTTATTAGACAAACAGGCGCCTGTTCCACCAGCACAAAGAGGAGTGTTGTAATGTGTCTGTGAATTATACTAGGCTAAACATATAAGCATTATGAAATCAGCATTTTCTCCAGAAAACCAACAACTGTTTAAAAAACAAACAAACAAAAAACAGTGTTGAATATCAGAAAATTTGGGGACAACTGCCCCCATGTTTGAAAAAACGCTGCAAAAGTGCCCTCTTGGATGCGCCTATGGTAGATAAAGCATGGTAAAGTGTCCTCTAGAGAGGCCCGATGTGCATGACAGTGAGATAAAAGTGGACAAAATACAGTGCCAAATACCCCACCTCACACAGCTGGGGTCCTTTTTATTTTTTCCTCCCCTCAAACAGCCTGAGTCTGCCACTGATGTTCATGATATCTGTGTTGAATTATTACAAAAGCATGTACTCTGTGCCTCACACGTGTTTTTAACCTGTTCCTGTCTTCCTTCAATACATATCTGCAGCCAGCGGGGCAGAAATTCTTTTGCTTAAAGGTATTAAAGTGAAATAAGTGATAAGGAGCTACAATGCTGATGGAGCTGTGCTGTGGTGTAGAGCACACATTTACAGTAGGCTTAACATCATGAATTCATGAAACTCAAGTGCTTGAGGACTTTTTTTTCAGAATCATAGGAGGCTTTGTGGTAATTCTATGTAATCAATAACATGTTAAATGATTGAAGCAATTGTCCTTTCCAGTTTAAGTAAAAAGATTGACATTTAATTTGATTACTTTCTCCAGAAATCCAAAATGAATCAGTGAATATTGATCTGATTAGGTTGATTAATTGATCTAATTGGTATCATGTGTGTTTAAGGCCCAATAAGACTGCGGTGAGTGGTAATAAATACACCACTTTTCAAAAAAGTTACAAAGTGCTTTAAAATAAAAACAGAGCAAAAACAAGACTACAAAGCAAGGTGATATACACAAAATAAACACAGAGGTGTTCAAGCTAACTGTATGTTTGGTGGCGATCTTGATGCTGGTCAGTGTCCAAACAACAGAGAGATGATGACGTGTGGTAACCTCTCTTACAGTAATATAGAGAGTCTCATTAAAACAGTACAGCCTGGAAGTTACAAATGCTTATAAGTGCAGTGGAAGACAGCAGGATAAGGAGACATCTCAGTTACAGACTTTGACTGATAATTATAGGTGAAGCCAGCGGTGCTGCAGGAAATATAATGCAGATTGGAAACATTTGGGCCAGTGATAGTTATCACAGCTGATCACAGAACAGGAGCGTGCGGTGTACGATGTGTCATCATTGGTGTGATAAAGGAGGGTCCGAG
This sequence comes from Maccullochella peelii, assembly GCA_002120245.1. Taxonomy (NCBI): domain Eukaryota; kingdom Metazoa; phylum Chordata; class Actinopteri; order Centrarchiformes; family Percichthyidae; genus Maccullochella; species Maccullochella peelii. The sequence continues at coordinate 157,053 of LKNJ01000335.1, read as the reverse complement.
GCCATCAGCGGGTTGTGGCAAACATTATTACAGAGCCAGAGGCAGTTTAATGTCCCAAGCGAGCTGACGCAATGAAGTCCCTTGACGATATCATCAGTTTAAAGAGGATGTAAACAAACACGTTAGACACAGTAATTATTATACATAGATTTATGATATCAGACATTGGATTATGCCACTGTGACCATTTGACTTATCGCCTTCAACTGAGTCAAAATTCAGAATTGCCAGTCAAGCCTCGTCAGCAGAAAGATTTTCACCTTATAACACCTACATTAGTCAACATTTATAGTGACACATGTCTGAGGCATCTGGGAAACAACTCTCTAAACGCTGCTGCTTATTCTTTTCTATATTTAGCCTGAAACAAATCTCAAATTAAATGTTTTAATATTCTGTGGCGGAAAAAATATTAGTTATTTAATATCAGTTGGTTGACATTGTGGTTAAAACATAAATGTATAAATAAATAAATATAAAATAACTAACTGAATATAACATGAAAATGGAATTAATCACAGTGTTAGTGTCAACACAAAGTGTAATATTATATGAGTATATATATATATGAATATATAAATATGGAAATGAATTTAAATTTCTTCTTCTTCTTCTTCTTCTTCTTCTTCCTTGTTGCAGAGTGTGACATGTCACAGTAGTTAAAGCACAGCAAATAATAAAATGAATGATGACTGATTTCCATTTAGCTGGTGTAGATTTTGGGGTGTTGCAGGGTACATGTCCCCCTCAATACTTAGAACACATGCATTTGTCCCCCCGTATAAAAACATTAGAGGACTTTTATTTTGACGAACCTAGAACGCGACTCATAGACGCAACAAGGCCTTTGATAAAATAGGTGGTGGCACTGTGGAGGTATGCAACCTCAAAAGCAATTTTTGCAATCTGCCATAAAATGGAAAGAAGAAGAAGCAATTATGCAGGGCTGATGACCATGGAGGAGCCAGGATGGAAAAGGTCTCAAAACCAAGTAGGTTGGGAGTTGTGATGGCAGCTAATGAGCTACTAGGTGATGTTTTTCAAGTTTACTTGTAGAAGTGTTTGCTAACTAATCTCAAGGTAACATTGCCTGCCCATAATTAAAGCTTGATGTGAATGAATGCCACATGCACATTTAAAGAGGTTACTTCCCCAAACAAAAGACACAAAAAAGGACGGAAGAGTAAATCATGCCTATACATGTGTGTTGACTCAGCAGGGATGACATTAAATGAAAAAATTGATCTACAGGAGAAAAAATATATGACAGCAATACAAAATGCCTGAGAGCCTTACTGCATCATATTCCATTGTATTTTGAATTGTCACCTGGCACCTGAATTTTGTGTTATCCTTTACATAAATGTGCAGAAAAATTCACCAGAATGCAGGGAATGTAGTTTTCCCGGGAGAGGACCCGCAGATCTTCGTTTCATATGTCCCCCACCCTCTTAAAATAGTTGGAAATCTGTCATTCCGAAACAAGTATGAAATGTTTTCTCAGCAGTTCTCCTAGTGGGACAGAAAGCCCTGCAGCAACTTAACATTTTTATATAAGCAATGTCTTCTTTTAGACTTTTGTCCAAGCTGCTGAGACAGTCTGCAGGCCACTGTCACTGTACTATAGTACATATATATACATATACATACATACATACATACACACACATCCCCATTTCTGGCAGCGTCTACTTACTTCCCCTCTAGGCAAGTAAGTAAGTATGTAGGCTGTCTATGTAGGCGCGATGGCTGGGAAGAAAACTGTAAAAGCCCTCAAAAACTGCATCCCAAATGGATCAGTTGTGCAGGACACCGGAACACAAACTGTAACTGACCAACTAGGATTTTATTCATAGACCACCACAAGTTCACCATTCAGGTTCTTCTGCGATCACATGCCGTTTTCAAAGCAGGCAGACATTGCGCAGTTTGTTTGTAATGAATGTCCATAAAGGAGCCAAAATCCACATTTAATGAATAATTGACTTTAAGGTGCACTCTTATAGCAGATTATTAGTGGTTACTTTCAAACCTGAATAGCATTCAGTCCATTTTTCCTATTTCGACCCCTTGTTCAACGCTAATGCCAAAAACACTTAGGTGTCTGCCTGATGCATAATTCCCTGAAGGCATGGAGGTCATCAGGCTGGATATGTGTTAGATTGTAGTATACCTTAACATAACCAAGTGTTTTTTAATATCAGTTAATGTCAGTGGTGGAGGAAGTATTCAGATCCTTTGCTGAAGTAAAAGTGCTAATACCAGACTGTAAAAATACTCCATTATAAGTAAAAGTGTTACGGTGAGTGTTGGTGGTGGCAGGAGCAGGACCCAAAAGCAGACAGCAGCAAAGGCTCAAAGTAATTTTCAAAAGGTTTATTGAGAGCTTACTTGGTGGTGCAGGCAGGAAAACTAGTCCACTCGGGACAACACAAGAGCACTGGAAATTCATCCAACTCAGGACCAAAGAAACAAAAGGCCAAGAAGCACAAAAAACACATCCAACATAGGTCACGGCTACAAGAACAGAAGGCAATGACACATCAGGGAACAAAGAAAAGGAACAGGTGTATATAGAGGAAAGGCTAACGAGGAAATGAGAGACAGGTGTGAAAATGAGGAACAGGTGCAGAGACTCAAGGATAAAGACACTAGGGTAGGAACACAAGAAGCAAGAAACAAGACAACAGAAAACACAGGAAACAAGACTGACCAAAACTTCAAAATACAACAGGAACAGATGAATCCACCAAAATAATACTAAGAAGTCCAAAAATCAAAACACCACAAGTCCAGACCATGACAAAAAGTCCTGCATTGAAAATGTTACTTAAGTAAAAGCATATAAGTATAATCAGGAAATGCACTTAAAGTTGTAAAGTAAAAGTACTCAATGCAGAAAAATGTCCCCTGTGATTGATTACAATTATATATTATATCATTAGATTATTATTCCTCATGCGTTTATGTAAAAGCAGGATCTTTCGCTCATCCTGTTGTGTACGCGCGGCACATACCACAGCTTCTAGCATTACTGCCTCTGCTGGTTGCGGTGAACCAGCTACAGTGTGGGAGAAAAGTCACCGACCAACACCAGTAGCCGACCACAAACCAGATACTCGCTCGGACCGCTCCAGCTCAGCGTCCAGCAGGAGCAATTGCACCACCACCATCACAGAGCGTCCTGAGCAGCAATCTGAGAGAGACTGCGGTCATTAGTGAAGCCGGATAAATGTATGGATAAGAACAGCAGAAAGATAAGGAAGCTCAGCTTCTTCAACTGACGTTACCTGTTGCAACCATGGACGTTGTAACGCCAGCTCCGTAGCGGAGTCCCTGGCTGTTTTATTAAAGAATGTCGTTCATTTAGGCAAACTTTTCCTTAAAATGGGTTTCTTCCTTCTTTCTGGTTTTCTTCTCAAATCCAATTTGAAAGCGCTTCATGGTAAGTTCAAAGATAGTGACTGTCTCTGATAGTAACTCTAATTGCTAGGCTACTTCATTTGATTTGGCGCAAATGCAGCAAGCAAAGTCACAGGAAGGTGGAATCGTCCATTAAATGTGAAATGTGGGTGATAATAAATATTGGTAAATATAGATATTTAATTGGATAGGATTACACAGTACACAGATTTATTTTTATCTATTACAGATTATCAATCGTTTGGACTGACAAGAAAGTAAAAATGTTTTATAATAAAAAATTTAAAAAAAGGTGCCCCAAGAAATTGTCTACCTATAACATATTGTAAAACCGCATACACATGGATAACATGTCAGGGCATGTATGAATGTGTTTACAAGTATGTAGGCCTATGTATACACATATTTCTCAAGATTTATTAAGTAAATGTGTATTTCTTTTTTCCACTGTTCTTTCTATCATTACAATCATTTTCATTTTAAAAACCAGAGTTTGCACTATTACACCCACAACACTAAAAATATGATGACTTTGGGGTTATGAATGAATAAAGTAGAAAACTGATCATCATAAAATTATTTTTTTTAAATCTGTCACAGATGGAAAAAAAAAGTTTGTGGACATGTTGCTCATTTCTATACTATACAAACAATTAGACCAACCATTGCCAGCAACTCCACATATTTGCTTGAAGCTTATTTCAATCAGCCAAACTACTTTAATTTTGTTATTTCATAACTGTGGTATTCTGAAATAAAAAAAACTAGGCGTGTCTGATGTAGGCCTGTTTTTTTGTTTGTTTTTTTAGTTTGTTTTTTTACAAACAACAACAACAGGCAATAAGCATTTCTTTATACATAAAAATATGCATTTAACAACAATATAATGAAAGCATTCTAGGCTATATGATGCCACAGAAGTGTTTACTGTATCTGCTGAGAAGATTTCTTTAGCTCCGCCTCTTCCAAGAGTTGCTAGAAGCAACAGGAAGCCAACCCCCAAAAGAGGGCCAGCAGGCTGGAAGGAAAAAACAGTGGAGGTCGAAATCATATCGGGTCATTGGCTTCTCCGCATCAAGATCCGCTGCTGGACTGTAAAACCTCAGCCTGGGCCCGACCTGCCACTTCGGACCCGGTTCTGTAGGAGAGTTATACGTGGCGGATTAATGAGCATGTCCTCCTCATAAAGCTAAAGTAAAGCTTTACCTGCTTGCAGAGAAGACAGTCAAGGTAAGTACAGTATCTGAACTGTCGCCTACACGAAACTGATCGTGATTCACGCGTGGGACACTTTGCTGTGGCAGCAGACATTTATGTAATGTCGCACAGATGTGGAAGTTGCTGGCGGTGATCCGTCTCATCCCCTCCCGTCTCTATACTTTTTTTATTTATTTATTTTTACTGTTTTGCCCCCGCCACGTCAGTGAATATGCAGGGCGAAGAGGTCCGTGTGGCTTGTTGTTGTTGCTTCACTTTTTATTTATTTATTTTTTATTACCAGTTTAATTAACAAAGGAGCGTTATGGAGGAGCACCACGTGTCGGGACAGAGGGCTTTCCGTCCCGGCCTGTTTCTCTCTGCCCCCGCCCACTAGCCTTCAATGTCCGGATATATTTGAGTTGATTAAGGAGATAAATGAATGAATGAAGTGTGGGAGAGAAATGTGAGCTTCCACCTCTCTGATATAATCAATACTGACAGGCTCTCCTGGTGATCAATAGGCGGGCAGGTTAACGACCTCAGTGTTTGTTAGACGTCAGTGAACCCACCCAGTGTTGTGCTCAAATCTGCCCTCTCCCCCTCTTCTGCTGGCTCTGTCACTGTAAAGGAAATGGGGAGATGTTTTACAGGTGACAGGTCATGTACAGCCTGACCCACTTCCTGTAGGACCAGAGGAGGTTTGACATGAAGACCACATCACGCCTGATCATTCATTATGACGTGTGTGTGTGTGTGTGTGTGTGTGAAGGGCTCTATTCTGTAATCCAGTGAAATGGTTTCATTTTTTTAAATCAACTAGTTGTTTTGTTCTGTTTCTCCAACAATGAAGGTGGGGACGCTGCAGATAAATCAGCCAGATGATGTTAACAAGAAAACAGTTCAGAACATATGGAACATATATATTATATAGTTTCTCATCCTGAGAGCTCTGACAAGTTTATTTTTTATCTGTGAAATGTCCCGCTCTGTATCTAGCTGGGTCATAGTTAACTAAATGTAAGGGATCCTATCAAAAATGTTTAATGTCATGCATTTAAGTTAAAAGATGAAAATCGGCTGAAATGTCCTTACAGGAATTTCAAACTGTAAAATGTAAAATCGGCATCAGCCTTAAAAATCCAGTGTTATTTAGCTCTATTAGGAATCTAAAAGATAAAGTAACTTTCTGCAGTTTTGACATTTGTCAGTACAGGCCTGGTTATTCACCCCCTCCACCAGGCCTCTCACTGTTTTCTGTATTTCTCAGACTTCTTGGCCCTTTGTTGCTGAGTTGCCTCCCACAGAAGTTGCCACACAGTCTGCCTACAGTGGAAAATTGCACACTAAGCACCTAAAATCAGTTTAATTAATTTTATGTAGCATCCCACATCTGGGCATTGTGTGAGTTCCTAATATACAATCAATGTATCCTAGCTGTAGGGGCTTTCTCAAAGAATGAAACTGAACCTAATAAAACTGAAATAGCAACATTACACCACAAAGTGCTGGGAAAGTTATGAAAGGTTATTAGTAACAATATCAAAAGCCTCAGGAAGGCTTTCATTATTAGTTATTAATCCTTTTCTAAAAGTGTTCTGTTCTGTTGGTGGTTGTTTGCGTAACATATTGTGTTTATTTCTGGTTTTAATTGTTTACGTAAGGCAGGCTGTGGTTCATTATAGTGATTGTCACTCAAAAATTCTTGTTCAGTATTTGTCCAATTGTCGTTGTGTGGTTATATAATAAATTGTAACTCAATTGTGGCACATTTGGTTCTACATATACTGTATATTATGAATGTGAATTTTAAGCCACAAACTGTATTTATATTATTGCATTTTTAATGCATAAACTAAAGCTTGTATGATCCAGATTATTAGTGTAGCCTACTAATAACAGCTGCATTAGAAGATTGAATGAGGTGAGACCGCATATATGGAAATAGAGTTTGTTTTTGGCGTGTCAGTGTACTAAAAGATAACTAAAAACATTTAAATAATTTAAAGTATCAGTTCATGACATTTTGTAACAAAAGCATATTCAGACAGACGGAGTCGGATCTTTCTCTGTACGTAATGTTTTTGTAGTTGGGTCATAGTTTACTGGTTGTCTCTAGTTGTATGTTGAAAATGGAGGAAGGTAAACTTTAATTTTGAAGTAGTTAATTTACATTTTAGAATCAGCTACACATCTTCATGAATTAAACTCAATTGGAGGTTTTTATACAAGCGTCATAAAGTATGAAAATAAAACCTGCAGCAATCTTACATTAAACATTAAAATGTTTTTTTGGTTGTATTGGTGATGCTTTCATGTTTCTCTGTGTTTCTGAATGATGTCAGTTATCTTATTTAGCAGGAAATATGGTTTTATTTGCAGTTTATTTCTCAGTTCAGTTCTGACCTGAATAACGTTGACAGGAATTTGTATTTCTTGCAGATGCACAGGAATGCAGGCAGATTCTTGTCCGCAGACACTCTTGACTTAACTTTCTTTGCATAAGAGGAAGAAATGTGGTGTGTTCAACATGAATAATGCAACATCTCTTCCTCTTACTAACAATAGTTTAAATTGAGCACTTCAGTAATTGTGATGTACCAGCAGAATATTCGAACCCTTGGCTACAACATGTTTAAGCCCTGTGTCAGTTAGCGTCATGTTCGCTTTCACCAGTGTTGATCCAATAGAAGAACACCTCATTAAATACCTTGAGATATAATTAACACTATGTGTACATGTTGGGTTGTAAATGGTTTGTAGAATAGTTGACTGCAGCTCTGGTGAGATTTGCATACAGATCCAAAAGGTTGTAAATGTGATGCAACAAATCATCTTAATCTAAAAAATCCGCCCCGAACGGCAAATGTTTTGCTACGTTCAGCAGAGATTCTGTCACTCCGAATCTAGTTTCTTCTCCCGGCTCATGAAGCAATCGTGTTTACAGTCCAAACATGCTGTCTCATGCTGTCAACCAAAAAATTGACAGCCATTTAGAGCGTTAGATTTTACTGGCTGTGGGAAATGAAGAGAGAATGAATTCCTTGTTGAAGTGTTCGGCTTTCAGTGGATTGTGTTGCTGTACTTTTCTCACTCTCCTCTGCTGAAACAATTGTATTAGCCCTACATCATCTCTTTCACACTTTGTCTGCCCTAACAAGTCTGCTGTGATCATAGTTTATACACAGCACGACACTGAAAGCTTTTCTAATGAACAGTTTTGTATTTGATTGATATTGTTATTGTTCATATTAATATGAAGGAGAGTTAAAGTCACATATACTGCAGGGCTGCAACCCACAACTGTTTTCATAATTGAATAATCTGCAGATTGATGATTTGTCTATAGAATGTCAAAAAGTTGTGAAAATGCCAATGGCAATTTCACAGAGCCCAATGTGATGTTTTCAACATACCGGTACTTATTTTACCCAACTAACAGTTTAAAACCCAACGATATTCAGTTGACTATCATATATGAAAAAATAATTTACTCAGTCAGTCAACTAATCAATTAACGGACTCATCGTTTCAGCTTTAGTATTTTTCTGATACATTTTTCTGAGTGCAGTATTGGTTGGATGAATCCAAGTTACCATATTTAAAGGAACTTAAATTTAAGGTACTCTCTAAGATTCACAAAATCACATATCAGATCATGATATGCCTGTGTATTAAAGTATGAAAATTGGTAGGTAACAAAATAAATAGTATTGGGGAAAAAAAGTAGCATTTAAATTGAGTCCTGTTTTTGTTAGAGCTGGATCATGTTGAGCATGAGTGGAAAACAGGGCTTTAATACTTATTTTTCCTTCCACACCAACACATCAGTCACTGAGGCAGGTGTCCATTATTTCACATTGGTGGAAAAATGATCATCCCGTAAACATCATCACCAAGGTTATAAAATAGAAGACCTAAAAGCAGGTGCAATGACTTTTGAGCCAAACAACGGGGTTGTGAAGATGCTGCTGCTGCTGCTCTGCCCTTGAAATAGTGAGCATAAACTGTACTGGAAAAGCCCTGAGAGCAGCAGCAGTAGGAGGACCGCAGAACCACCACCAGTGAATAGGGCGTATATGTGTGAAGGGTGTTAATGTTGAGTAGGTGGAAGGAGTAAAGTGTAGATGGAGTTGAAGAAGGTGTGGGGGACAGGCTGAGCAGGATGCCCCTCATCCAGGGGAAGTGTACCAAACTGGTTTGACAGATTAAATGCGGAAAGTTGAACAAAAGGAAGGAAGGAGTGGGATGATGTGTTCTCTGGTTGTTGTGTGCCTGCTGCTTGGCAGGATGCAGGAGTTTGTAGAGAGGCCAGAGGAAAGTTAGAAGCAATGGGACAAAAAAAAAGCTGTTTGGGTTGCGTGGTTGAAGGTGCTTCCTGTGCTGGCAGAGTCCTGCGTTAAGTGTATTTGCTTTAAAATGGCGTCCCATTCAGTGAGTCATTTGACTTCTTTTAGGAGGTCAGGTACTTTGTCCTGTAGCTCGTGGATTAGAAAACATTTGAATGTAGGAGAGCATTGATAAATGTCTTTGTATATGACTCTAAATATGTCACACATTTCAGCACTTTGCACCCAAAGTACCTGGAGAGCTCTTAGAGGCTTCACTCTAACAGAGGCCAGCACAATGAGCCATAAAGTCTTGTGCACTTAGCTCCATGCATAGCTGGTGGAGTTGTTAAAATATACTGAGCAGTGTTATTTATTAGCAGCTGGAAAAGTGAAAAGTGGGTGAAGCCCTCGTCACCTCTATATGATGTTAAAGCTGCACCGATCAATATTTTTCAAATTAACAATGGCTCAAATGACTACTTGAAATCTGAAGGGGGCGCTTGTAGTGATGAACCCACAGAGAATTTCTGCTGTACAACGCTGTTCCCCTCTACAGAGCGTTTTAGCATCTTTCAGCTCACTGTTTTGGTTTTACAGCCCGCAACTCTACTGTTGTGATTCTTTCTGCTCATATCAAAATAATTTCTAGCCGGATCAGGCAGCTGTTTTCAGCGAAAAAAGCTTCCATAAACTCACTGTACGGCCTTTGCTCAGCACCAAATAGCAGATGGACAAAATAAGCAATTAGCTGGTGAACATAGTGGAACATTTAGCAGCTAAAGAGCCAGATATTTGCCTCAGGAGTTGGTGGAGACCAAAAACAGAGCTAAAAATAGAGTGAATATTGGACTTGCATCCGCCAGGTGGCCAGAAAAACGACACCAAATGAATGCTGATGTGTAAATAGGCAACTGTTGGCTAGCATGGTCACTGTAACAAATTTGTAAGGTGATAATGTGTCAGTGTTGTGTTTAGCATGTTCTGTTGCCACTAAATGGCCAAAAACAAACAAACTAACAGCTAATGCAGGTTTAAAAATGTCTGCCTACATTTGAAAGTGTAGTTGGTTGTGTTTATAGCAGCCTGATTGTGTTGAATGTTCACCTCCCTGATGATGATAAGATGAACTTTATTGACCCCTGAGAGGAAATTGAAACCAGATTTATTAGGCTTTAATTAATATAGATGATAGAGTTGGGTAATCATGACATATACCATGAGACAATAGAAGTGTGTTGTGAGGTAAACTGCTGTAGCGTTCATACTGAGGTAACTATAGTTTAATTATCTCTGGTTGTGTCGGGTCATTGTGGGAAATCAGTGAGAAGGACCGCTGCACGGCGGTATTTGGTTTACAGGATTTTTGTATCACTGTGATGAAGCACCTTGATTTTTTTTTTTTTAGATGTTTAATTCACTGGATTAGACCATCCACATATTTTATCTATAAACAGCTTTTCAGTCGTATTTTTTTCAGAAAGTTTACTATATGTATTGATACTGTATCAAAATGTAAAAATGCACATTCTGTGATAGAAGATTTTTTAGCTGAAACAGTATTTTACTAACTGCAAATGTACATTCAGCACAGACCCAGAATGGCCTAGTCAGCTCTTTGGCACATCTACCAGGTTGTGGAGCAGTAGAGCCCCTTTTTGATGCTGCCTCTTCTGTATACAGCAGCGCTCTTACCACGACACACTGGTAGACAGTGTGAAGCTGTCTGTTTTACAAATGGAATTACTAAAATAGAAAAACAGCCCCTGTCCACATTTTGTAGAGTGTAGTCTTGGTTGTTGTTGATCTACTGTATGTGAAATACTACTGCTGACTACTTACATGACTGCACCACATTCATATCTCCTACTGGAATGCTGATGAGGGTCAGTGGTTTACTGCTCCATACATCGCCGGCTGCTGTGACCGATCGCTAAATGAAGCTCTCCTCCTTCTCGTGCTGATGCTTCCTGCAGCCGAGGAGTCACTGGAGAACTCTTTGCTAACAAGCTGAGATCATTTGGATGCAAAAGCTTGAATAAAACAAAATGAATAAAACAAAGGAGAGCTGTGCTGCAGGCGGAATTGGATTTGCAGAGCTCAAGAAAACAAGAGCAGAGTAGACTTTCGTGTACAGAGCTCATGAGGTCCGAACATGAAAGTGTCTCGTGGTTGAAAAGTTATTTCTGAGACAGAGTGCCGGCAGTGTGACTGAAAATAGATGAAGTACTCATTCAGAAATTTATGTTGAAGCACAAAAGCTGCGGAGGAGCAAACATTTGCATTATTATGCAAACATAATGATAAGAAATGACAAATATCAAGAGACGTTTGAATAAAAGGAAAACAAACAAAAAGACTAAAATAAAGAAATACATTTAAAAAAAAAAGTCAAACCACAATAAATATAAAAGGCAGTCATTTATCTCAGATCTCTGAGCTTTACTTTTTGGGGATTTATTGGTTGTCGGATGTTTTTATGTGTGTCTTCCCTGTTTTGCCTTTCATCTTCTTCACTTATCTGTTTTGATAGCTCAGTAGATATACTTTCTATGCTTATTCACAGTCTGCTGGGTAGGGTTGGGTGAGACTCAGCAGGGAAGGTAGTGGGGAGGGGTTCTATGTTATTTTCGATTAAATAGTGATGTGTATAAAGTAAGGATAAGGCTTCCCAGTCCTTTGTTTATTTGCAGTAGAACAGATCCAGGCTGCACATTGGTGTGATGTTTCAGGACAGTTGTTTTCACGCTCTGATTTGAATTTTTCCAATGTTACGCTTGTTAAGGTTCATAGAGGTCATATAAGAGAGCAAGTGGGCTGCTAAGAACAAGACAAGTCTTTATTTTATTTTAAATAAAGCAGTGTAAACTATGTATACATTAGTACCTTTCATACTCTTATTATTGTAATGAATAGCATTTATAGCTTTTGCATCTGATTTGTCTCTGTCAGCCATGGCCCACGGCACCAGTATCCAGTATGAGCCAGTAGCAGAGATCGGAGGAGGTGCTTACGGGACGGTTTATAAGGCCCGAGATACAGAGAGCGGGCAGTTTGTGGCTCTGAAGAGCGTGCGTGTCCAGACGGACCAAAATGGCCTCCCGATCTCCACAGTCAGAGAGGTGGCTCTGTTGAAAAGGCTTGAGCAGTTTGACCACCCCAACGTGGTCAGGTAAGACAGTTATCAAAGTGTTGTGTTTTCAGCTTGTGTTGTCTACAGTTTGCTGTGAACACCTCTCACAGAAGTCCCTGTTTTTATTGCACATGACAGGCTCATGGATGTATGTGCCACCCAGAGGTCGGACCAGGAGACTAAAGTCACTCTGGTGTTTGAACATGTGGACCAAGACCTCAAGACATACCTAGAGAGAGCCCCAGCTCCAGGATTATCCGCTGGCTGCGTTAAAGTGAGAACGAACTGAAACAATATCTAAACTAAACTGCATTATCTGTCAAATAGGTTAGATGAAAGGATGGATGGAGTGTTAATTTTGTTATGTAGGGTATTTTAACCCTGTTTTAAAGCATGTTCTGTTGAAATATTTAGTTTGATTTGAAATATGCCTGTGTGTTTTTGCAGGATCTGATGAGGCAGTTGTTGTGTGGTCTTGCATTCCTTCACTCTAACCGCGTAATGCACCGAGACCTGAAACCAGAGAATATTCTGGTAACCAGCCAGGGCCAGGTGAAGCTGGCGGACTTTGGACTGGCCAGGATCTACAGCTGCCACATGGCCCTCACTCCTGTGGTAAGGACTCACCTGGGCCATACAAATAGTTTATTGTGTCATGTATACAGCATTTTCCTAAGCATACTATCATTTCTGTCTTTTTCAATTTTTCATTTTTAACCAATGAGGCAGCTGTTTGTTTCCATTCATTTCAATTCAAAATAAAAATCAACCTTCAACCTCCTACCAACATCACATTACCCTTCCGTCCATCTTAGCTTATTATTTGTCTTCTGAGTTAAATTTCCTGACAACATAGCATGAATGTGATGTTTTTCTTCAGTGGCTTACTGTCAAATCTTGGTTTGAGGTTCCTTGAATTCATATTTAAGGAACAGTTTTAACAAGACTACGAGTCTACAGCCACGCTGGCAGCTCTGTGAGGCAGAACTTGGGCTAAATGCTAACTTAAGCATGCTAACTTGCTCACAATTACAATGCTAACATGCTAATATTTAGCAGGTAATATTTACCAGGTTTACCATCTCAGGTTAGCCTGTTAGCATGCTAACATTCGCTAATAAACACTTAACAGATAGTACAGCTTGTAACTTGATATTCATACTATAGTGAAATGAATTTTAAAAAATGGGGCACCTGGATGTTTGGAAGTCCAAAAATGTATGGAAAACTTTGGAAAATGCTCAGCAGAAAAGGAGCTAAAGTACAGGTATTTTGTTGTGAACAAGCCAAAACATGCAAAAAAGTACAGTTTAATTCATTATCTATATACTGCATATCAGTATAAGTTTTTATTGGTTCCAGATTTTTGTTTTCCCTTCCCTGTGTTTAAATTACTTGTGCCCGTGTTGATGGACTCCATGTTCGTGTCTCCCAGGTGGTGACGCTGTGGTACCGACCCCCTGAGGTTCTGCTGCAGTCCAGTTATGCCACACCTGTGGATATCTGGAGCACCGGCTGCATCTTTGCTGAGATGTTCAGACGCAAGTGAGTCGGCAGAATAATGTTCAGATAATGAAGACTGACTCTATATATTTATGCTTGTATATTATGATCATCACGTCATAATTTAATGCAGTATTATGTGTATGTCTGTGTCAGTGTTCCTGACGCCCAGGTTGTTTCTCAAAAACGTAACATGAACAGATTTTGATGTGATTTGCTGAGAAGGGAGGCCTTGGGCAAAGGAACAGTGCATTAGATTTAGTGGTTATCTGATTCATTACGTTTAAAAGTAGCAGAAATTTGATTACATATCCTGAAGGTGCAAGGTGGAGGTGTGTGCTTTAAAAAGTGAGCTCTAGTTTCTCATGTAACTCCTCAGGCTAGCTCAGGGTTTGAAATCGGGTTGCTTCACACACACACATTAACCATGTCTCCTACAAAGTACATGTATAGACTACTAATTTGCTTTGCCAAATATGTTTTTGAGGAAACTACTGCTTGGGTAATGTTCACTGGCAAAACTTTTTCCAATCCAAAAAGTGTGGCATCTTTATACTGCATATAAATCATATGTAGGGAGTGTAGGGCGTACAAAGCACAGGAACGGGGGGCCGTGTTCAGCCTCTTATTTGTTGTTGGGTTTATGCCGCTAAAACATTTGATTAAGGTTAGGAAAAGATTGTGGCTTTGGTTAAATACTGACAAAAGTCTTATCCCGTCTTGTCCTTTCTTAACCTTAACTAAGTGCTTGAAGCCTAAATGTGATCATTAAAAGGTTAATCATGCTAAAGTCGACAGGACTGGATATTGTAGAGAAAACAAATGAAATACACTGACGATGAACAGTTTGCAGACTTGTTAAAAATAAATGTTTCCTCGTTGTGCTGTTTAAGAAAACATGATCTAGGCAACATTACTGTACGTTTCCTGTAAAACCTATTTGCTGGTGCAAATTAGCTGTACATGAACGTCATTTTTAGGAGCAAGGTTTGCACAAATACTGGGATATTTCAGCTTTTCTTTTTTATAGTCCCAAACATGCTGACGCTATGTTGTCAGACCTAACAGAACATCAGACACTACAGAGTATTCTATTGATCATCTCTTATTGACTATATACACTCATGAGTATCCAAATCACACATTTTTGTGTCGGTGTCAGAGCAGCCGTGATGAGTTTGCCACCGGTTCAAGAGGGTTTAGATTTTATCGGTAAATGGTTCACACATTACGAGGTTATCCGTGGTCTGGATCCTCAGACTGTCCCGGGGGTGAATTGGTGAAAAACAGCCGGGCTTTGCCACGCACATTATGTCACAGCACAAAGAAATATTGTACAAATATTTCAGTCTTGCCCCTCTTCCAACAACAAGTCTATAATAAATTTACTCCAAACATGCAAAAATAAATTCCTAAATAAATTCAGGTGGGCTGAGAACCAGTGCAGTGACAGACACAGCGGCTCCATCTAGTGGTGTACATGACACATTGCACGCAGACAATGGTCAGCTTGAGAGAGGTTCATGCCTCAGAAAAATTGCCTTGGGAACAGCTAGTATAATGGTGGTGATGATATAACGATGCATTGATAGAGCAGAGGCACAGAGTTATAGTGTTATACCTCACAGTATCATGAACAATTAACAAGTTGATCTGGGTGAGATGTTGCAAACCTTTACAAACAGTAGAATCATTCAGCTTGCCCTTCGTGCCAAACTGCTGATTTGTGTCTGAAGGACATTGTGTTGCAGTTTGCACAAACAGGAATTGCACAGACATGTGAACTAATAAAAAAAGTCATCTGCTTCCATTAACTTTGGTACAAACTTTCTGTCTGTTAGACCTTTGTTCTGTGGAGAATCAGAAGTGGACCAACTTGGGAAAATTCTTGAGTGAGTAATAAATAGTTTCCATCACATTTACCGGACTAGGAGATTTATTGGCAGATGATTTCTATGTCAATGAAAATGATTTGTCATTTCAGAGTTATCGGCTTGCCACCAGAGGAGGAGTGGCCGACTGATGTTACACTCTCAAGAAAAAACTTCCCCCCTCTCTTACCTCGCCCAATCACTGACTTTGTTCCAGAGATAAATGAGCAGGCGGCGCAATTATTGCTGGTAAGACTTTGCCATTAACTAAAATCCTGCCTGGTAATTGATTCATTTTCAGCTGTATACAGAGATGAAATCAGGACAGTAACAGATAAATAACCTCAGTCTCCTGAAGAATTTTCTTCACTCATAGTCTGCTGATGTTCAACACAAGCCACAAGAATTTCACTGGTGCAATATTAGAAATTCTTGTGACTAATGTGACTTATCCAGCTGGTTAAACTAGAGGAGAGAGCAGTTCTGTTTAAAGAAAGGTATTCTTTCTGCATTATAATTTACAATGCTGGTAAAAACAGAAAATAAGACATAAAGTCACAACTTTTACAATGTAACTTAACAATACCTTTTAAAAGTAGACAGTATATTTTATTCTGCCTCTCAATTTGATGTAGAAAATACAGGTTTAAGTGCAAAATGAGAAACATGATTTCATTAAAATAACTAAATCCTAATGACCAAAGAAAGCTAATACAATAGCTATTTTTGGTGACTCGATTTCTTGACTTTCCTCTGCACTTGTTAAAGGAGGAGTAGTAGTAGTAGTAACATTTTTGACAAGTAGTTTCCTGCGGTTTCCAATTGTTGCCTGGCAACTGGTCCTGGCCGAAAAATAGTCTTTTATCTTTATTCTGTGTGAATTAAACAGATGAGAACATGTTAATCAGTGAGCTTTAGAGGTGCTGATTTTGCTGCCTTTGGACAGAGCCAGGCTAGCTGTTTCCCCCCTGCTTCCAGTCTTTATGCTAAGCTAAGCTAACCTGTTGCGGACTCCAGCTTACTGTACAGACACTGAGAGTGGTATCAACCTCCTCATCTAACTCTCGGCAAGAAAGTGAATAAGAGTATTTCTCAAAATGTTGAACTTTTCCTTTAAGACTTGACGCAGCTCTAATATCTTGCTATTCTTTCTTCCACAGAAAATGCTGACCTTCGACCCCTATAAACGAATATCTGCCCTGAATGCCCTAGAACATCCATATTTCCAAGACGAGGAGACATTGACTCAGACAAAAAGCTGAAATGATGCAGTGAAACATGCAGCGAGAGGTAACAATGTCTAAGTTTAGACCTGGCCTAACCATAAAGGATTTCAATTTCATTCAGTGCATTGCCTGTCAAGACGCCTGGGTTATGCTTTGGGATATTCTTTTGTCATTCCTGCATCAAAAAAGGATTAAAGCCTAAGAAATGGAATAAAAAAAAGAAGAGGAGTGAACTTAAAGATCTCTGGCATGCTTTCCAACATGTAAATGTCACAATTAATGATATTAACATGTCATGTCTTCAAGGACAGTACCAGTGTTTTTGATGTCTGATTTCTGTGTCAGTCTCGTCAGCAGGGACTGATACACAGAAACGTCTGTCATCTCCTCTGAAATGTTGTTCTTGTTATTTTTGTACAGTGTTTAGACAGACGGAAGCAGACATGCCGTCTTTTCTGGTTACAGGCTGAACAAAGTCTGACAGCGGTGACGGTTAGGCCAGCCGGTCGTTAGTGATCTTACTATATTTGTGTTAATATTTATCATACAAACAGAACAAAAACACCATGAGACTGTGACAGGCATTAAGCTGTATGAAAATCATGAGGAAAATAAAGAATAGTCTGAAGCAGTAGAAGAAAAACGCACAAGAAAGACACACATGACAAAAATACTGGTATTGCCCTTAAAATACTCATAAAGTGGAAGAAATTGTGTTTTCTATTGGAGGACTGAAGGGTTGGACTTCATTTCATGTTTAACATTTTTTGCTAAAACCATCTGAAATCAACCAGCACTGCAACTACAAATGAATAAAAAACTATTTTAATCACATCCAGACTTTATTTGTGTATTATTATTATTATTATTATTATTATTATTATTATTATTATTATTATACAGATGGCAATACATATAAAAAGAATAAATGTGATTCTATAAAAACTGAAATCTATTGAAATATTTTGTAAAAATTACAATGAACTGTATTATATTCAAACAAAAATTAAAAGAAAGACCAAACTGCCTCACCATACCACTTTTATCCTCTAATATTGAACAAATTAACGAATGTGGCTGTCTAAATCAGCGAGAGATGTTTTGTTTTTTGTTTTTGCAGGTGAATTGTTTTTGTTTCTCATCGGGGGAACCAAAGGATTTAGTATTGCACTTCCATAAAGTTACAAGAGACAGATGTTAAGTAGGACTTTTCAAAATCGAAGCAGCTGATGCTGAGAGATCCTGAAATTTAGTCCCAGATATTCTGTAGGTCAAGCCCCAAAAACAGTGGATCCTACACTTCCCCTAATGCAGCTCGATAATGTGTTTTGTTAGACACTTCCTGCTTGCTAAACGTCCACATCTTTGTAACTCAGGATTTATGTTAAAAACGTGTGGTTTCCAAGCCCAAGCCCAGATCACATCGCTGCAGGTTATTTTCTCAAACTTCAAACTCAAATCTCGCGCCTCAGAAAATATTTTTACAACTTTCACACTCAGTTTATGCAACTGTTTTCACAGGCTGGGTAGTACTTCCCATGCTCCCCTTTAAATTCTTTGTCACTGTGGTCACAACTGAAAATGAACAATCTGATGAATTAAAAACTACAAAAAAAAGTGCATTAACATAAAACAATGTCCTCTCAAGTAATTACTAGACCTTTAACGACTTAAAGGCTGCTAGTCAGTTGATGGAATAGTTCAACATTTGGGGAAATACAGTTATTCACTTTCTAGCCGAGAGTTAAATGAGAAGATCGAGCTAGCCTGGTCCAAAGGTTGAAAAAAAATCCACATACCAGCAAGTCTAAAGCTAATTAACATGCTATATCTCATTTGTTTAATCTGCCACAACTTATGGTTTTTACATTTCAGTTTGTGTATGAAATAAACGTATGACATACAACATGTTAGTATGTGAACTTCAGAGGTGCTCGTAGGTGGATCATATTACCACCTTTAGACAGAGCCAGGCTAGCTGTTTCCCCCTGTTTCCAGTCTTTATGCTAAGCTAAGCTAACCGGCTGCTAGCTCCAACTATGTATTTAACTTAAAGACATGGAAATAGTATCAATCTTCTCATCTCAAATGTCAAACTAGTCCTTTGAGCAGTGAAAGTATCTACCCAGCAGCACTTTACTGCAGCTGTTTTGCAGGTTATAGACAGTTAGCTGGCACTATTTCATCAAAATAAGAAACAAAATTCCATAAATGGATATATGTTAATCAAAGAAAAATCTATGGTGCAAAAAGTAACTTCACCCTGCAGACATCTAAAATATTATTTGTTACATGTTTCTGACCTAAATTGACACAACAGTATTTACTTAAAGCTAATAGCATGTCATTTAAAATATTCATGTGCACACATAATCTTTATCCATATTTACAACAACTTCTTCTCTTTTGCCTAGAGTTTCCACCCTCTAAGGGTTACGGTTTAATCTTGTTTGGTGTTTTGATTGATCTAAATATTGAATTCATTTCTAAAGGATCGGGGAACTCGAGTTTAACTGTAAGAGTGACAAAAAAAAATGCTAACTAGCTCGGTTTTTGAATCGTTTTTTAGATGTTGGCATGTTAATGATGAGGAGACGAGCCGAGAGGGAAGAGAAGTGGCTTCCCCCTGAAGAGAGATTGTGTAGTGAAAAGATGAATATTTTTAAGAGGTATTTTGTGCTTGTTTTATTTCCATAAAACAATTTTTTCCTTCCCTCTCCGCACTATCCTGCATCATCACCTGCAAACCCAAATGTCTGTTTCCTCTCCGTGTAATTTATTTACATGCTATTTAATTCAGTTTCCCTTCCTAAACATTTTTTAAATTATTTTGCTATTTTATTTCCTATTGCAATGATCCATAGACATCCAGATTATTTCCCTCCTGTGCATCCTCACTTTGTCACTCAGAGGGGACAGACCGTGAGGCAGGGAGAGAAAGCAGGAGCTGCCCATAACTCGCTCTGGAAAAGGGAGAGGGGAGAGAGAGAGAGCTGGAGACGGAGAAGATGCATTGGTAGGAGCAGAGCTGAGGGTTTTTCTTTCTCCCTCCTGTGTCTTTTGTTGTGTCGGCACCGATAAAAATCTGATGAACGTGGGCAGGGACCACCACCACCTCCAAAACCTCACGGCAAGCTTCTCATCAGCCAGCCCTGGAGCTGGATCCAGTGTGGAGCAGGTTGTGCGGCAGGCTAACGGCGGGCTAGCGGGGGGGCTGTTAAGCTCTGTGGCAGCGAGAAGAGGAGGCGAAAAAAAGGAGGAGGGGTTGTGGTGAGCTGGTGGGCTTCCTCTGCCTCACAGACACATTTTATTGACTTGCTAATTGGATGAGGCACTCGGAGGAGAGGATGCGGTGAACGAGAGGAGCTGCTCTCCAGAGGAGGGATACAGGCAAAGGGAGCATTGCTTGGGTTGCGTAAATCCGGCTACTTAATCTCTTTTTAAAAAAAATTATTTTCTGGAGACATAACAACAGATGTTTTTCAGCATCTCCCGGTGATCCTCACACCGAGCATACATAATCTTATGCATGACATTGTCGAATGGAGGCTCCAGCTGCCAGACGCTTCGTGACAAGTGAATGATTTCCATTTTGATGTTTTTGCACCCTGTTCCCTTTCACCTGTTTTTCCTCTTGGACTCATCAGCTGGAGCTCCTTTTTTTCCTCCTCAGCTTTGTTTGATGTGCCATTTGATATGAACGGCAATCTGATGGCGCGATAGATTCTTCAGCAAATCAAATGTGCAAGGAACTGTGCAATGGATATTCTTCAGGAAAAATGAAGGTATGATATGAGCAAAAAGCCAAGACACATACTGTAGCAAGGTGATATTATTCAGCCAGTATTCATTTTAGTCCTAGTCAAGAAATGGATCAAGTGAATGTATGGACTGTTGCATAATTCCAGCCTGAAATATGAGGCTAAGACATCAACACAGTAAACAGACATGTCTCCTTATATCTATCAGTGTATCTACATGTCAGATTTGCACAGAATAAATGAGTTTAAGAAGGGAAGCAAAGCAAAGAGAGGGGAGGATTATGAATGAATCAGTCGTGGAGACAAGTAGTAGCGGTGTGCACTGAGGAGGATTAATGGAGGCATTCAAAAAACAGTCTAGACTTGTTTCACCACTGGGTCAGCCTTTTAAATATATTCTGGAAATTTGCAATTCAAAGCATTCCTCTTTTTTTCCACTGACTCTTCATGGCTTTATTAAAGGTTTTTTTTTTTTTTTTTTTAAGGAAACTGTGATTCCTGTCAAGTGCTCAGGCCAGATATCAGACACAATCAGCTACACAAGGTTTGATCCGGTTTCTGTGTTTGATCTTGATCTTAGATTTTCTTTCTCCCCTGCTTCAGTCTTGTCCTGGTTGCCATGACTGAGGTGTGCAGGTCTGGCTAGGTCAGAGAGCAGGTGCCACTGTGCTGAAGTCTGCTGTCCCAATGAGCAAGACGGGCAACCCACAGAGACGCACCACCTACCTCATTTCTCTCACTCTGGTGAAGGTTGAGGCTGTGCCAGAGGATGTAGCAGGGAACCAGAAGGAGGCCCTTCCAGGGGGGGAAGGGAGCCCTAAGAAGGAGGAGGAGGAGGAGAGGGAAGTGAGCAATGCCCCTGAAAAGGAGGAAGGACCTGTATGTACACAAGTGGTGGAAAAAGAAAACACACAAGTGGAAGAAGAAGTGGAACAGGTGCAGGTCAAGTATGGCAGCCCTGTTGAGAACTGGGGGAAGCCTGAGAGGAGGGAAACTCATGGGCACCAAAAAGACATTGTATCAGTTGGTAAAAGCAAAGACACTTCTTTTGTACATCCACCTGTGAGGCAAATGGTCAAAGTGTATGGAGGAACTACCTCTGAGGGAACTGTTCGCAGGGAGGGGCCTCGCTCAGATGTCTTGCGCCCTAAGACGGAGCTCTACAGAGAGCCCCCCATGCTGTTCCTGAAGGGTGAAAATGGAGCAGACCTGAACAGCCGCTCGCGTTGCAGCCTCCCTTTTTCCGTCCCGCCACAGGTCAGCCAGCGTCCTGAAGTCCTGATGAGGTCACATGCAGGAGGCAACACTGCATGCTGGAGGGAACTCAGAGAGGCCAATACAAGCCTGTATCACTCTGCTAAGACTTTGGATCGAAGGGATAACCGTATTGGGGACCAGTCCCCCTTAATGGCAGCTACAACTCTGGGGCCTTACAGGGCGTCCTGGGCCGACAGCGACGGCAGGGGCACTCTCATTCGCCCCGGAGCTCCCATCAGTGGATTTTCAGGCATAATGACCAGGGACAGCCCTCAGGGGGAGAGGTTTAAGACAGTTTCTATTTCCTTTCCTGTACCTCCTGCCACCGATGTGTCCAGGCCTCAAAGAAAAGGCACGAGTCGTACCCTGGATAACAGCGACCTACATTCCCTCTCTGAGGACCTGAAGAAGGGGAAGGAGGGCCAGGGAGGAACAGTCCAGCGCGCTCCTCCCCGTGACCGAAAGATGCTCAAGTTCATTAGTGGCATTTTCACCAAAAGTACAGCTGCGCCGCCCAGCGTCAACACCACACCCCCCCTCTATCCAGCTGTGGAAAGGGGCTCGAGTGAGGAGGAAGGTAGGGCCACGTCATGCTCATGCATCTGTCTGCACACAGAAGTTTATGACAGGCTTTTTATGTCAAATTAATATTTTATCCCAACATTTCAATTTCACACATCTTGACTCTTCTTATTTGATTTTGAGCCCCACAGTGCTGCACATACTAAACACAATAAAGAGGAAAAGCAACAATAAAGAGATCACTTGGTCACATGAACCAACAGAACAACATTCATACAACTCTGTAGAAGAGATGGAAAACCGCTCCTCTGAGAATTTGGTGATGGTGGCACAAAAACCATAATCATCTGTTGTTTCAGTTCAGCCATCAGTGCTCACTTTACATATTTAAGCAACTAAGAAGACCATTTTGTTTAGTGTGCTTACACAGGATCACACATTTATTACTTACATTGTCCTCTCTGGATTTGTGTGGACCTGCTTCCCCTTAGTCCCGGTGATGCTCTAATTCGAATTCATCAATTTACCTAAACATTTCATTTATGTGAGCATAGTAGCTGTAAGTTACACACAGTTGCGATACTCAACTATCAGGTGAGTGTGAATTTATTCAGCTTATTTTCATGCAAACTGGATTTGAATATAGCACTAAAATAAATGTGGGTACTTTTGAGTTAGAATGATCTGTTGTAGTTTCCTCAGATGAAGTAGATTAGATGTGTCTTCTGCATGCACTTGCTTTGCTTTGAGAGAGCTGCATACGTAAACATGGACACATGTTGATTAAAAACTTTACAGATGACCAGCATCAGTGTTTGTGACATGACAGGCTGAGGATGTGACTGAAAACCTTTCATGCCTCTGAGGGATTCGATTCTGCTGCTTCATTACTGCCCCGAGCTCTCAGTGCATCGGAAACGAATTCTTAGCGCTACACAATAACTTGCAATAACAGCATCTGGTGAAAATATATTGACAGTCGTATCTAATAATGGGGCGCTCCATTGAGGTGTCACACAGGCCGATAGAAACAAATGTGAGGGTCTTCCATGGGAGCTGAGAGGGGAATAACAGAGAGAACGTTCAAAACAAAATGCCACCTGAGGTATTAGTTTGGCAGGTATGAGGTATTAAATGTTAAGTTGTTAAAAGAGCCACATGTTTGTGGCATTTATCCTGTTAATGGTCAGATTTCGCAAATGGGTAAACCATAACTCTAATTCAATGATCTAGAGCTGAAACAATTCGTTGACCATTCGATTAGGCGAAAATGAATCGACAACTATTTTGATAATGGATTAATCCTTTATGTCATTTTTAAACCAAAAGTACCAAACACTCTTTGTTTCCAGCTTCTCAGATGTGAGGATTTGCTGCTTTCCTTTGTCTTATGTGATAGTTCTCAGTGCTTTGGGGTTTTGGACTGGTGTTCGGACAAAATTAGCTATTTGAAGACGTCACATTTGATTTTAGGAAATTGTCATGGGCATTTTTCACTATTTTCAAACATTTCATAGAACAATCAATTACTCGAATTGCCAGATTAACTGATAATGAGAATAATTGTTGCAGCCCTATAATGATCACTAGATTTACAATATCTAAATGTCGACTTTATTATATTCCTTGTGTTTCTAAAGAGAGGCCTCCAAGAGGTCTGTTAGAGAAGTGAATGGAATAATATTAAGCTGCAAATCAAACCTGTTGCAAAGATAGAAATATGACAAACATACAACTGAACCAAAACCAGCTACGAATAGGATTTTAACTTCCTTAATGTTGCAGATGAAGTTTTAAAATTAGGTACAGATTGTTCTTCATCAGTAGTGAACAGGGTTAAAACACTATGATCCGTCTCTGTACTTTAACTCAATGTTTTGAGGAGATTCCCCAAACCCTGACACCCAAACAAATAGAAATTAGTTCAGTCTTAAATATTCAGACTTCTTTATTTGAAATAAAGGAAATAATGCAACTTTATCAATCTTTAATCTTTATTGATATATTCTAAAGAAAATCATCTTTGATGGAGAGTGTGGTATTGGAGTAAGCTCTGAATAATTTGTCAGTAGTAAGTGGGACATGAATAATTAAGGTTGGGGATACACAGAGCTGTGTTCATAGGAGGAGTGAGGGGAGCAGGAGCCTGCTACTTCCTGCTCTGTGCATAGAGTTAATCAGCCTTCAAATGGAGCCTATTCATGCGTCGATGCAATATTGTGTTTAAGTGTTTGTGAGCGGCATAGTCAACATTGTGCCATGTTGAACCTGTAATTTCAGCATATTATTGATCAAATTTAATTTAGATAATATTGGTCAGCATTGTTGAAATGTGAGACACACACACTGGCATATTTTCAGCTTCATATGTGTACAGGTGGACATCATGTCCCTTTGCCTGTCACACACGCCGCTGTATCCATGAGAGACCATTTATTGTATAGAGAGACCCGGGCTGGAGGCTTCTGGAAAATGGAGTTGCCATGGCAACAGCAAGCCGTGAGAGATGCTATTTGGTCTGTGGTGTGACGCTGTTGATGGAGGGGAGTGTGAGGGGCGTGGGGGATTGCCCAAAGATGGGGATGAGGGGGTTTAAAGTTAGAATCTGTGTCCCCAGATGACCCGGCTGGCGCCGTGACTCCGCCCGAGCACAACATGACCCGACAGCTTCAGAGTGTGTGTGCAAACAGTATGTGTGTCGTTGTCTCTGGTGATGATTTCTACATTGATTTACATCTGTAAGCACTTTCACAGCGTTACCGAGGGTGTGTGTGTGTGTGTGTGTCCACAATGGCAGTCATTTGTCTTTTTCTGTTCAGCCTCATATCTGCAGGTGTGTGTGGTGTCCTTCGTG